>QNGE01002350.1:54656-86697 GCA_008508345.1 Paragonimus westermani
ATATATATATATATATATATATATATATATATATATATATATATAACGAAGGATCGAATGAAGAATATCACACAATCAATGTCGACGTAAAAACATGCACACGCCGGTTGAAACGGAGTTCGCACCCACTGTAACAACATCCTGAATGTTCAGTTCTACTGCTTACAGTGAGTGTGGGCAGCCGTTAGGTAAGAAAGATCTCCACGAAGCAAAGTAAATGGTTTTCACTGGTTGTTTGAAACATCTGGAATACTCCTAGAATGTTCACCTGATGAAGTTTTTCCGGAAGGTGTTGCACTATTAGTGATGCTAGCTATCTGTTTCGTATTGAATGTGTTATGGATGTGTCAGTTTGGTCTGTCAGGCGTACAGCTCATTTTGGAGTATGCTACACTATTTGGTGACGCAAAACTCCCCTTTCTATCGATGAACGTTATTGAGCTGTGGTATCCCAATTAGAATTTCTTTAACACCCCACAGTTCGCAGCTTACCACTGCCATTTTAGTCGGTGACGTGACGCTCTTATTAAAATTTCGCAACCAAGCAGTCCATAAGTAAATTGATGGGACTTCGGTTGGCGTATCGTTGACTAGGGTAGCTAATGGCTAATGCTGCTTTCGGCCGATTTTCGGTTATGTTGCGAACCAATTCAATCTTATTTCCCGTTGTTCACTTAATGAGAGCAGGGTAAATAAAAACGCATTAACTTTCTCTGAGTAGGTGAATACGACTAGGTTGATACGCCAATGACCAAAGTAAACAACTGCGTTAGATGGAAACAGTGGTAGACAGCTGTACGAGGCATTATATACGTGTGTATAGACAAATATTGACCACGCCGATTGCCATCTAACAGCACCCACGTGGGGCGTCATACCGTCTTCGGTCCGCTGCGATTTTGTCACAGGGAATGACAGTCAACTTACGTGAAGCCCATACGACATAGCTGTTTGAGCCACGGATTCACTTTACACCTGCCCAGTACTGTGGCTAGGCAAAGTACTGTTGATCCGTTTGTTAACCCTTTTTAAGTGTAACACTCTATCGGCAGTTTAGTGATCCACTTCTCAACTGGCCAAACAAACCATGATTCACTCAACCCACTGAAGAAATTGTCATACGTGACCCTCCTCGTAACATATTGTGAGTCTCACGTGAAGGTCTAAATTTTGACCGTCGTTAGTAGGCCGTAATAAGCCTGATACTACACTTGACAACTGTTCCGCTCTCATGTTGTCTTCAAGTTTACTTATGGTTGCTACGGCGTTTACATGTACAGAACAAATTGACAGTTAGCTCAGCGGGGCATAGAACGCCTCATGAAATGGTTAGGAGAAGTGGTGGCGCAACACTCCCAAACTGGTGAACCCTCCGCTCGAAATCTCGTATGGTCAGTTTCTAGGCCCCTCGTGACAACACGTCATCAAGTTAATCCACTCAGTTCATTCAAAATACTGTTGAGAAATCAGAACCCAAAATTAATGGCTTCTAACATAACACTATTGATCCGAACTCATCAGTCAGGGTTGCGTGTTTGAAGCGACCTATCGTGCTGGAGTGTTGCTGGTCACATTACCTGAACTTATGCGTGTATTCTCTGTCTATCCTCATTCTCCTATTGCATATGATCTATCTATGAACGTGGACTGACAGTTAAGCGTATCTTGTCAAAAGGTATATGGGTACGGAAGAACAATGCGGGCAAAATGACAGACAATGGAATGGAAATAGAACCGCCTCTAACATTCACCATTCTTGCTGCGATGTTTTTTTCATTTCGTGCATACCCAAATAAATAAGAACAAACTTGGTTACTTTCTGTTGTCATATAAGCGCTACATCAGACCGTTTCATAGTTAACTGTTGAAACGATTATTGGGTTCATCGAACGACTTACAGCTAACACTTTCGACAGTAGTTTCCCTTCGGTACTAAGGTTTGAGTTAGATATGCCACATTTGTCATCGTTTTATAAATAAACGTTGTGTACGTCTTAGTCATCCGTACACTGTACTAAACCGAAGCAGTCAGCTTGCTGTTTTAAACCAAACAGTTTGAACTAATCATCCATGTTTTCCATAAATTTCACAGCTACCCTTGCTCGCTTACCTAGTTCACATCATTTCAGGATCAGAATAGTGTGAAATCGAACTCTGAACTACGATGTCCAAACGCTTGACACAACTGTTGATCTGCGCTCCTACTTCCGTTTTTCTACAGACTACTTACTGCACTTAATGGTTCAATCTGCCCACGTGCGTTAAGGATAATAAACTTTATAAATCAGTGTACGCGGGGCTACTTTGTAATTGCCTAAACTATTGCGTTTGCTAACCGTGATTGTAAGTAGGAAATCATACAGACTTACTTTTGAGCGTTCGCGAGGAAACTTAACAGTGATCAAGATTTGTATTTTGCTATACGTCTCACAACTGATGCAAAATTCTCTGCCGAGTGACCACATGCTTCAATGCAGCAAGCCTGGTGCACACATAAGTTTGTACACTTTGGAAACTTTCCTCATCCCTGAATAGTGATCGTACCCATGCATGTATGTAGAGTCTCCCGATGCACGTCTGACGCGTTGACTTGATGTACTGGATCGGCCAGTTTGTTAATTTGCCGACCTCCAGCAGGTAACTGCGTTCGCTCCGAATCAGTAGACAAGTGTTTCGATTTAGTTGGCTCAATGGACCTATGGGAATGTCTATGAAGTTAACCAGGTAAGGTATAGGGTGTCGCATACATAAGCCGGTTCCATACCTGACTTATGTGCACCTCGAAAGTAAAAATCACAGTCAGCTTCGTTTTCGTTTTAGATAAATTCGCCACCACACTAGGTTTTGTCTGGTTTGATGACGGACGAACTCGTCGACATTATCCCTCTGTTTTTCTGAGCTGGTCGCGGGGTCGGCAAGTTGGCCAATCTGTTTGCCACCAAGCAGGATAAAAAAATCCTGCTTTTCCGTCAGGAATTACCACGCTCGTACAAAGTTTCTAGAAGCTGTGCGTCTGTGTGGCTGAAAGCTAATTGTCAGATTGAGAGGGGCAACGTATAACTTAAAAGCTTTGGATATTGTCTAACTAATATCCAGAATTCAACGCGGTCAGCGATTATGGAATTTTAACGTTTTTTTCTGATATGTGCACATGGTCTTCAGTGAGAGGAACGTTCGAGGACACAGTGAACTTCGACTGTGATAAGCACTACTTAACAACCCAGTTCACGGATAATCACTCTATTTGTAGTTCTAAAAGATATCCTAATTTTCGACACGTTTATCATTGGCAAAGTGATTTTTTACACGGATGGATCGGTTCAAAATTTATGTACGTAGATCACTAGAGAATTCGGCATCACAGACGCTAGTTAAACTCAGTCAGGCTTCCCCGTCATTCCAAAGTTAGACACATGACACTGCATTGATCATCGTTGTCAGGTGTAAACATGGCGGCAAAGCCAAAAATCGAATTGCAACTCAAGCAATCTTTTGCACACGACCTACCCTACTCTGCCATACACATTAGAATAGATCTACATGTTGACAGTTTTGTACGCAGTCACACTATCCTGGTGCGATGGATTGTCACAACTCGTGTTAAAACCTAGTAGTGTGAATATCACCTTTTGGTTAGTGATGTTTTTGGACTCTTAGAAATGAACTACTTTTGCCACAACAGATTTGAACTGAGAATTCAGAACTAGTATTTCGTACAATGATTCTCTCGGGCACATAGCTGCGTCTCATCAGATACACACTACGGTCGCCGGGTTTACATCGCAAACGGCAACCGCCATTGCGAAGCAAGATGACAAAACCAAAAACTACACAAACTTCAACGAACACCGGCTATCAAGCGAAACGGTTACTGATGAAGTTTGTTCCGCAGACACAGAAGTGGTTTTCGTTTTTTCCTAGCTATCGCCTTCATCAACCGGAGAACCGTTGGTTGCGTAACCTACTTGAAAAGCCTTAGCTAGGTTTTACTGCTCTCGACCAACTGTTGTCGACCATTGTGACTTGACCCTTAACTTCAGTCAAATTAGGACCTTGTGGTGTCTATGAGCGTTTTGTGTACGTTGACACGATTTTGTAATTACCTCTGCATTCTGTCTACTTGGGTGGCTCAGTACTCACAGGAAAGTCCAATGAGGTTGTGAGATTTGAAGGCGAGCGGTAGTGGTGTTTTTTAATCGTGATGTCGTGTTTGAGATGATGACAAACAGCGTAACCTGGTTGTCTGTGTGGAAATTGTCTCATGACTGCCCTGAGACGAACTTTCAACAGTAGTGATGACTATCCTTGTAATGCAAATGATGGTAGACGGTCATTTTTGGAACATATGAGATCATCACAGCAACTGAATTTGCTTGTAAAATTTTTAAACAAATGCTAGTAGGTGACCATTCCCAGTGATTATGATATGACACCTCTCTGGTCAATGGTTCACCCTGACGGATGTGTCTAGTGTGGCACTACAGATTTCTGCTCAGACCACAGTTGTACTGAATCGGAAGAAAATTAGAAGTGTTCTTATACTGCTCCTTCCAAACATATTTCCGTGGTGTATAGCTGATGTTATGACGTTGCATGGGAACATATATGATTGATTGTCTGAATAGGATGGTTAGTACCTGTGGTTCACGGAGGCGGTAACCGCTGACGTGGGTGCATCAGCCCTCCACTTACAGAAGGACTTGTTCATCAAAACCGGCGAATGATCTGCATGTGTTTCGCTTTCATATTAGCCTATCATCCAGATAACCAACAGTAACCGGCTGGACAAGAACAGACTTCACCAGAAAGCCTCCCATTCCTCGACCTTTGGGCATACACTGGATAGGCGGTGTGTGCGTGAAAACGCGAATGATGCAGCGAACGCCACTTGTGGTAACGTTTGTGTGAAAGCTTCCTTAGGCGTCGGTCAATAGGACAGGCCAATCAGAAAGCGGATTTCAGCGACTGCGTGCTTATCGTCTTGATTCTTCTGTCTTATTTCGCAATGCATCCCAACTCTGTTATATTATCTCAGCACGGTACAGTGTATGTTGGATGAGATGCAACTAAACCTGATAAAGAGAAACCCTTTGTTAAACGTGCTTCTGATATCCTTGTTCTCCGCTTTGTCACATTAAGCTTGAAAACCAACCACATGTTTACCCGTATTCGTTCAGCAGAGCATGGGGCTTATGACGTATTCACACATCGGACTTAGACTTTGCTTACCAGTTAGTCTTCGCCCGGTTTTATGAATGAGCTAGGTAACGAAACGAGTGTGAGTGTGATCATTTCAAAGGCAGAATTTGGCGGTTTTTCCTGCACAGCTAATTTGCAATGGTAGCTATAACACTGTCTTTTTGAATCAGTAAAATTATTGCGCCATATATTTCTAACACCTCTTTTACAGATCAGCAGAGTTGAGATGCGCCTGACTAAATGAAGATGGTTCGTGATTCGTTCTATGTTATCAGAAGACAAAACAATGATTTCTGGACTGGTGTCCGTTATTCTCTCTGTATTTTATGTGTTATCTCAATCCACGAGATTGTTTCATTAAACCTTTTGGTGAGTTGTTCAATGCATATGAAACTCGTTGTACATTTTTAAAATATTTTTATTCAAAATGAACATGTTCGTATTGTTCATCCTTCCACGTTCTGTTGTTGTTTTTATCTCATCGAAGTCGAAGTAACGATTTTATTCATTAAATCCTTTGTTTTGTTTGTGTCTCAGAGCTGGCCGGTTGATGAATGCACGGGGTCACTCGCCAAGTAGTGTTTGATAGATTACTCTAAAACAGTTCCAATCGTTATTACATAGATCATCCATAATATTCGCTCATCCTTCCTTATCTGCTCACATGTAAGTAAGCGTAACAGTTTGGGCATTGCATTTTATCGAACTTTTAGGTCCGAGATTGATTTCTGTTAATTTTAGGGCCAGTGAAAATGCAACATACTAATTTGTGTTTTTGAACTTTTGTAGATCTATCACCTGTAGTCTCGGAAGGGAAGCTATTTTAGTGGTTAGGCCAAGCTTATGTGTAGGGTTACCATAAGTTATTACTCTATAGCACTCGGAATTAGGGACTCCGAATAGCTCCAGAAATCGTACTTGGATTGAATCTGTCCGTACAATCAATAAAACGACGACCTCGGACTGGCCACAACGAGCAGACGTCAGCCGAGTCAAGAACGCGGACTTTTAGAGGTGTGTTAGTAGTAATGAAATCAAAATATGTAATTGGCTGCTCTCAATGGCATATGCAAGGTCACAAACTGTAAGCTGACTGGTGCAATACAGAACAATGAACTTGGCGAATGGTGAAAAGTGTAACACTGAGATCACTCGGTCAATCCAAATGTGGTATCTTAAAATAAGGTTGCATTGGTTTCACGCTAAGTCACCTATCGTGTCAGCGTCTGGATAAGCAGTGAAGCGAATAGATTTCTACCACAACCATCCCCCTTTTTAAGAAACATCTGTATACACGTTTGCCAAACCTACTGGTCTTCTTAGCCCCATAAACTCTCCAAGTACAGGACATTCCGCTTCTCTCACTGTTTTGTTTTCAGTTATACGGAACCGAATTTGATCAGGGTCTCTGACAAAACTATACACCATATAGGTCAGTAACTTCTACCGTTGTACTACTTGGCTGACGAGTGCTCCGTTCTCCAACAAGTTGCAAATCATTTCTACGAAACTGTATCATGTCAGTTGAATGTATGTATTGAAGCGATACTTTCGGGCACTTGGATTTCGAGTAACACCTTCGGGCTGTCCATCGTTGTGCAATGGGCTGTGTTCCTGATCTGGTGCAGATAGTTCTTGAGAAACTTTTCCAAATCATCAAATGTTCTGGGACTATTGGAACTCACAGCAATGTTGTGCGTCTTTAACAAATCTTCCACTTCATCTATGTCGTCTTTCGTAGGTGACGAGACCCGATACTGTCAAGTCACGGCTCCATTTCAGCAGAATATCTTCTTGAGTTAGACAGTTACAAAGCACATTTGAGGTAGATGATGTGGAAGATGAAATAGTGATAAATACTTTCGGCCACCAAGAGTGCGTATCAGTAAAAACCAGAATGTGATATTTACCAAGAAATGGCCCAAACTAGCTTATATGCACATCTCGGCATGGTAAGTAACTGTCTGGCCACGGTGTCCATTTCTTCGACCCTGTTTTGTTCCGTGGACAGAGAAGTCTCATTTTATCTTGACACCACTACTATCCCTATTTATCACCGGTCATCTGATCATATATCGAGTTGCCACCAGTTTGAAGCCGCCGCTTGAAATAACCCGATGTCATTGTTAAAGTAGCTGTCTTTGTTGAGTGTTTGACGATTGTTGAGCGTATTATAGAAAATCAGTGACAACGCTCTCTGTATTCATCTATTCACTTCTCGTTGATCCTTATTCTTCTTACATTCGAAATCTTTTTGGCAGAGATGGCGAGCCTTCCTGGCGCTCAACCTTGTCGCTTGACTAAAAGTATCTGTGTAATCGTTTAAATAGTGGTGGCTTTTCAATTTTTGAAATCAACACAATTTTATGGCATGTTTCGCTTTCGAACGTCGACTGATTCTGTTCCGGGAAGCTATTTGTTTGAATGTTCCAAAGGTTCAAAACAGAAATGCCCGCACTTTCAATCACACAACAATGAGTGGGAAATTTATCGAAATCGTGAAGTTGAGTTAAACCACGAAATAAGTGTTCATATATAATGGAATCCATTGTAGTGGAAATGGGAAAATATCTTTTTCTTAACATTTGAGTCCAATTAAGCAGAAGTTGATTTTCCTTCCGACAGCATAACCGTTGTTGGGTCATGAGGACTAAGCTTTTTCTAAAGCTGCAAACGGAAAATACCATGATGATTCGTGATGATTGTCACTGAACATATACTTTCACGTTAATTATTGAGGTTCAGGTTGTACACTTTTGATACGGCGCGTAATTCTAATACAAGCGTTTGACTGCTGTTCATTCGTTGTGTTCTGCTCAATTCGGATATAACAGTTACTGGTCTCACGTTAAGTTATATATATTCACGAAACATCACATTGGTTTCGCGGCAGTCTTTAATAACAATGAATCCTATGCTTCTCGAAACTTCAGACATTCATTCATCCTCTCGTGATATTGAAGATTATTTTGAACGATTTGAACTATGGTGTAGGACCGTATCCAGCCCAAATAAGGATACAAAATCAACCTTCTTCCTCTCAAGAGTAGGAGAAGATGTCTACTGTCTTCTGAAGAATTTATCTTATCCAGATTCGCTGATGGATCTCACATACGAGCGCATAAAGGAAACACTGCTCGGTCATGTCACTCCTGTGAATTTCGAGGTCTCCGAGCGAGCCAAATTCATTATCATGAAGCGCCAAGCGAATTAGTCTGTTAGTGGCTATATTCTCCAGATCCAAACTCAGGCAGCACGGTGTGGTTTTGGTGATCAGTTGGAGGTCCAACTTCGTGACCGACTCATCGCCGGTATTAATGCACCGGATCTACATAGACAACTACTGCTACTTCCTAAACCTACGTATCAAAATACCAAATTCATCTGTGAGCAGTACGAAGAAGTCAATAATACAGTCTAGTAGATTGAGTCTTTCTTGAACAACTACTGGACTTCCAGGATTAACAGTGGTGGATAAATCCGACCCAATTTGTGCATTCAGAATCCTATTACGTCACTCGAATTCAAGAAACAGTTGCTTGTTAACTTGACCCTTCCCTGGACTTAGTGACCTTTCCAAAACCACCAATTGACTATCCACCCTGCCCCCACAAATGCTCGATATAAAAAACCCGTTTCATGTTATTGTAAATTTGGTACTGACGTGTCAATACGAAATGCTTGCATCTGCCAGTTTTTGTGTTCTAACGGTTTTGTTCAAATCCGATTTCGTTCAGAACAAACATACCTGCCAACTGGTTTAGGATTGTCGGTTCACAGTTACAATGGCCAAATGCGTTTTCCTGATCATCAATCGCTTGATGCTTCTCCGAGGTCAACCATATCGTTCGACTTCTTTGCTATACCTCTATCTGCAAAGGACAGTCCTGTTCTCTGTCACTATCAGTTGGCCGCTGATACCAGATTACTTATACTGCCGATGATCTCAGAAAATTTATAACTGTTTCCGCCACTCCTGCTCCAGTTCATTTTTCTCCCACCTTTTTACTACGAGTAATTCATTGATCTCCACACGGGAGTATCTGGATGTGATGAAATGTCTGCCGTTTCCTATGATTGCGGAATGCTTGGGGTCTTTAGAGCTAACCAGGGACCGTGCCCAGGAATAACCGTAAATACGGTGCCAACCCCACTAGAGAAGACGAACTATGTATCCGAACTCTTTAACCTTGTCCCAGTTAGAAATTCGCGCTCATTTGAGCGATATTTGGTGGGGAACGACAGGTTCCTTGAAGAAGGTATGCGCCTGAAGAGAGATGGGTTGAAATTTATGAGGGCATGTCTGAAATTCTTCAGGAGGTTGAAGGGAAGGTTCGCGGTCATCAATACTCAGAAGCGATCAAGATTAAGTGACGCGATTGGTTTACCGTCCAACTGATCAAATATACTTCGTGCTCATGAGTTCTAATGGAGTCCCATAGTTGAATGTGTGCGTTATGGAGTTCTAAACGTTCGTTTATTTATCACACTTTTCACATTGGAGGCGAGAGATTTAACCTTTCTGTGCGCTGATTCGCTTAGCACAGTACTTAACCCAGTTTTTGCAGAGCGCCTCTTCATTAACCGTTTCGAATATAGATTATCTTCTCCGCCGTTGGATATTGAAAAAAGCATTCGTTGAACCATCAGTTTGCGCGTAACTCGGTGTGAACTCGAATCGTTGACGAACGAATAAAAATGATTACATTATACATTTGCTACGCTACTGGACATAGGCCGGATCAGACTGATGTAGTTCATTTGCCGCACTTCTTTGACGATTAGCCTGTCTGAGCAGTCGCTGTTCTTGGTCGAGCTTGCTTCTGAGTATTTTTGGCTCTCCATAAATACAGCTGTTATCACATCCACCACGGCGTTAACACCCTAAAGCTGTTCTCGAAAAGCTGCAACAAATTAGAAGAATGCGCTTTTCAGGAGTAATCGCCTTTGCTTAAGATCGGGTGCGTTGATTCCTGCGACTATTCGAACTCTTAGCTGAATGTTTACTTGCTCACCGGGATTATGTCTTGAAGCTTGTGTTCGGAGGTGAATGGTAAATGCATGGATATCTTAATTTTTTCTCACCAAACATGGAGTTTCGCTTTTCCTGCAGCTTCAAGTTTGACAGGTCGAAAATGTCTGAGTAGAAGATGCTTCAAAGAAGCGTATGGAATCGTGTAGGGTAAATCTAGAAATGCATGTGCATCCATGCCCGTACCAGTATGGAAACGCGGTGTATTCTTTCCTGTTTTACATCTTTCGTTTAGTATAACCTAATTCAGTATTCTAGGCAGTCTCGAATACCTCGTGAGATTGAATGGATATCCGGATCTAAACTGTATAAACTGCTCATCTGAAGTCTGCTGACCACGGCTACATGCGCAGTAAGCTTAAATGCGCAATAGTAACCGGAATTGTATTCTGCTCAAACCCGGCCTGGATTCTACGCCATAACAGCAGCAACAATTCATTCAACAAAGTCGCAGTATAGTCCGCATTATGTATGGCGTGATTTTTATTGCAGTTATATAATATTAGCACAGTGTTCAATTACACGTTACAGTCACTGAAATAACGCAGCCATTTACTATCACCGGTGGTTCCAACCACTCCTTGGTTAAACGCACTGGCAGTGTTGAGTCCGTTATTTCAGCTGTTCTCAGAATGCGGCTGAAACACCCGGTCGTCTTAAAGCCCGCTAACATGTGTGGACTTTCATCCGCATATAAACAGTGCGTTGCCCGCATATGTCCATTTTATGTTATTACTTCTGGTCTATTTATCATTGGCTCCAAAGGCATGAAGATTTTGAGTCATCTTAGATTTAAAACCCTGTCTCCGACTCTGTTTCAGATCCGAATTCAGCGGCTAAGGAAGTATTCGCAACCAAGCCCGCACAAATAAGAGACTCCAGGCATGCGAAGAATCTAAGTCACCTGCAGAACAACCCAGATGTCCCGTTAAATTGCGGTGGGTGATCGTAATTCTCAACTAAACATTGTGGTGTTGTTCAACGGCATAAGTAACTACGTCGCACATAATACGGGTTAGATTGCGAATTTGTTGGCTCACCTGCTAGTTGAGGTGAATGCAATCTCGACTGGCACTGCACATTTCTAACTGCTACCATAAATTTAACCCTCTGGGAATTATGTTAAGATTTAGCATCCGCACAGTACTTTGACCCTATACAGTGATGGCTGTAGTGCTTTCGGCTTTCAGTTTTCAGTGTCCGCTCAGTACGACTGTAAACTTCTGGTGAACGGGATCTTGTTTCATTTTCTGAAGTGAGGACGCAGTGAACCCTCGAATCACGGCCTATAATAAATTATAAGTGATCTCGAGGACTAGCATCCTCGGTCGCCCAGATTCTATTGCCTTTCTGTTAGCGGAACAGAGGTCGGGCATAATCTGGGCAATATGATAATGTTGTTAATGTTAATAGCAGTGGTGGGGGTGTGAACCTACTAGGAACAACCGTCCACCACGAAAGTCAGACGAATGACCGACATCTTTGTCTGCAATATGAGAGACGTGTTCACGCCTGCTGCACACTAAGAGCCTATATCCGGAATGTATAGGACTACTTACACGGTTTATTTTTGGCGGTAGTACGTTTGACACCGATGCGACGACTCACAATATATATACCTGTCAGACGTCCCTTAAGTGCAACCGAGCGTGTCGGTCAGCCACGCTAATTGTCCTTGAAAATAATAACTCCTCTGATCTACAGGGCCCTGAAGGGATTGTTTTAGATAGTCGAGCGGACAGGCAAGTGCTGTGGATTACACCGACCGCGATGTAACTGCAGGGATGGTGCATAGTGATTATGGAATCAAGTTGGATAAATATGTAATAAATGTACACGAAAAGAACCGAAACATACTCCCCACCAGTGTGCGGGCTCAAAACATGACCGATACGCCGCTTAATTACAAATTTCTGTTGATACTACACTCACTGTGATAGCTACCACCGAAACCCCGCTCGGTCCTTCTAGTATGAATTTCGTGGTCCAGTAGAAGTTTATCTGTGGTACCTTTCAAAATACAGCATATGCTGCCATCAGTAGTCTTAACGAGGTTTAACAATGTTGACCTAAATTTAACTCTGGAAGGCTTCACAGTGGCCCTTAACGGTCATTATCTACCCAGTCCTTTAAAGATTTATTTGGTGTTGCCATTAGCACACAGTGTTCAGTAGGTGTTGGGGAAATTGGTGCTGCTGTAAGTGGCTCTCATCATGAATGCGGATTGCTGTCTGTGTCAATAATGCGTAACCGCGCCAACTTGTTCAGCACAATTTCCACTACAAGCATCGTGGAAGCTATTGCTCGCAATGCGTATTAGTGCACTCCCATACTGTATCATCTCATAAGAACCTCATCAGAATGCAAAAATACCATCGAATGGTTACAACTGGTCAGAAACTTGGCGGACATCCACTCCACACATACCTCCATATCTTGGCCTAACTGGTTGCTCGAAGCACTCAGTTACACGGGTTTACAAGGTTTTGGTGGCGGAAAACGTGTTCCCCACAGAATTTTTGGAAACAACGTTGGTCTTATTATGACAAACACACCATGTGCATTGCCGCCAGCTCTCTGATAGGCTCCATCAACTTAACAGGAAGACAGGAATAAGGTTGCCCACACCTCTCCATACTCGATCAACAAGGAAGCAGCTATTCTTATGTCTTTATTAGCGGTGATCTTGTGGGTAGTAATGTTATGTATAGGCGAGTGCGTTGTGTGCGATTTTATCTGTCCTACGAAACAAAACCGTTTACAGCAGCCTAGTTTACCAAGCGAGAAATAGTTTGTGGAACGACTCCTAGGAAGTGCAATGTTGTAAAACCCTGTCCATCTGTTTCGTTGAGCAAAGTGAATAGAACTTCAGATCGGATAGGATGATTTGCTGCTTATCAAATCCCTAAATAATGTCTGTTCATACAGACCATTTCAGAAGAAGTGAACTGACTGCTTTACACCAGTACAAAACACGACGATAAATTATTGCATCCGTCTTTAACAAAACATTAGGTGTCTGCCCGCCTGGAATGAATACCGCATCCTGTCATTTTAGCCACGGTGTTTGATAGGCAGTACATCCACTCCATCCTTCAAGCATCTCTTTTTGGACAAGATCTTGAACATTAGGCCAGTAATCACTGTAACGCGCAACCGAAACCAGCAAGCGCGCACAAAATGAATTTGAGTTGTGTGACGAAGCGTGCTGCCGTGTTGTCGGTGCCGTTTTAGCTTTCGTTTGTGTAAGTCGTGCGCATGGCTTACTGGACCTTTGGCTCACGATTGTACATGTTGTCTCCCTTTACAGAGCATTTGTTGGACCCCCTACTTCGGAAGAGCGCTGTCCCCCAGTGCATCCGCATTGTCCAGAATTCGGTCCACGGACAGTTTGAGCGGAAGCAGCTGGCCTGCATGTTACAATCACCTCGTGAAGTCCCAGTTGATGTATCAGATGAATAATTTCATCGAATTATGTAGATCCCAAGTACTATCGTTTCGGAATTATGTATCCCAAAGTTTTTTACTAAAGTTGAATTTCCCCCTCATATAATGTCTGTTATGTTGCTCTATCCTCATAGCTGACTCATTATACAATTTGAAATTCAGGTGTTTAAATGTGTATATGGCTTTAAACTGTGTGTATTGATTACACTCTCCTGAGCGTGTTTCTCAAAAATGCGTCGAGAAATGTATAATCATTATTATCATATCACACGGAGTGATTTGCCGCCTGTCTCCGTATCGGGCTGTCGCAAAGACGCTTACACGGGTTGGCCTAATACAAATTGTTACTCACCTTCAAGTCAGAAGAGATGTGATCCAAATGAAGTCCAGGAAAGATAGTTGGTGGCTTTTAGTGACGACTGCCATACATATTTCAACTGGGGACGCGGTTTCAGCAAACACTACGAATAGGCTGATGTAAGTTCCAGCTAGAAACGCCCAACAGGATAATCGGAAGGTGCTAATATCAGCTCCAAGGATTCTTCACACATTGAGTACCCCATAAAACCGTTGTATTATACTCATATTGACAGTTCACCCAGTTAGAGTAATTTTGCTTGTCTCTCAATAAGCGTCGTTACGGCGTTCTGAACTCCTCTCTAGTTATCAAGTCATTCAGATTACTGTGAAGCGTCGAAGCATTTTTACTGACGCAGACGGGGAGACAACGATGTGAGCGCTAGACACGCGCAAGTGCAATTTAACGTTTGCGCATGATATTTCACTCTGGCCCAATATACGGTAGGTTTGCAGCGGATGACACGGGTGACTCTTGAAAACGTATCCGACGTTCAAATCCCGACCCAGGTGAGGGCATACATTACTGGCGAGTGGAAACAATAGAGAAACCCGAGACTAATGCCTGTTTCAGTCAGGATTCAGCTGGAAATTTAACCGAAGTGAGAAAACTGCAGTCAGCCGTTAGTCTCGTCCACTGTGCGTTATTTGCTACAATTATATTATACGCGTCTGGCCCCACCAACGAGTCATGGATTAGGTGAGCACTAACTGATGTTCAACCTGATTTCGGGAGGGTTTCGCGACGTGCCTTTGATATTCATTCACTGTACTTTACAGCCCCAGCTCAATTTAACGAATATAGGCCCGTGGACACTCTTAACAACGGGGATATCAAAATCTGTTTACAGCTACCTGCTACAAACTAAACTGACCTTCGTGGAAATCGTTTCGCACACCCACAAAACTTGTGCGATTCACTGCCTCATGCATATAATTGCTGTCATTGAAACACTGAATTTCGCGATTCAACCAAACCGACTCACGCGCATATATTACTTTATTCTCCTGTGTAGCACTGTATGGTTTGTTTGCTCCGTCTGCTGCGCGCCACATGAGATGGACTCTTGTTCCTCTGTATGATAAATCAGACAGACTTGGGAGTTACCTTTTCACACGTGATTTGTGATATCTTTCCAACTTTCGTCAGTCTATTGGTGCCCTAATGATATAATGCTACTGCAGTTGCTGACTGCCAAGGTTGTGATATGTAGCTTTCTACCTTGCAAGGCTTAACGATTGTCTAGTGATAACGTAGATTCTTTAACCAAGTCTTGCTCTGGGCCCGGCGACCGTTAGTTGTCTATGCGCCGCCAAACATCGGTTCCGTCGTAGAAACACTGTTTGTGATACTTGAACTTAGGTGCTGCGACATGATTGTTAGAAATTGTTGAGCGTTTCGGCTACTCATTCTTATTAATCCATACCAATCTGCACAACCAACCGCTCAATTAGTTTAAAGTTTACTGGAGCCATGGTACTATAATCCCAACAAATATCTGCAAAGGTGGGTGCACAACTGAGGAAGAAACAAGTTTTATTGAATTATAGTGACTCACTGACCAGTTGATGTTCTTCGCGTTAAAAAGACCACTACAAACGAAAGAAAGATGGCAGAGCAAGGGGAACAAGACTAACCGAAAAAGTACTTATTCTCACGGCGTTGGAGACAAAATTTCGATAAATGGAGGGTCAGTAGCTACATGGAACTGAAAGTTTTTGTCGTGCAGTTAACGTACTAGCCAACGATCCACCCAACATTTAAGGGGAAGGTGATGGAACAGCCTGCGATATGCCGCCATTTTGTACCATCACACATATTCCCATCCCGTTCCTTACCTCGAACACGCGGGCTGACAGCGTTCGCGAATAGGGCCGAGAAAGATGACCACCCAGGACCCGAGGTCAGCCGTCAGTGAATGTGGATTATTTCTGGTTGGTCGTTTATTTCCGGACCGTGGGGTCGCCTATATGTATGGAAAAGGACACGGTGTGTGAAGCTCGTCCGATTACTCCTTTGTCTCCATACCCTTTCCTCGTTGACTTGTGGTTTTGCCGTTTTGTGTAGCAGACCCTGTTGTGCTTTGGTTGTCAGCGTTGTGTATTGTGTGTGCTGTCCTCTGTGAATAACACATTTGATTATTGCTTTGGTGTGCAGAGGCCCAGTAAGTGCCTTGTGGTATACAGACAAGTTTAAAGAGATGTTTTCAAATATACCTACAGATGTAAGCTTGAAAATGTGTCAGATTTCTTTGAACACCGCAAGTCACATCAGCCACGTATGTCTTTAGGACAATGCGACTTTTACTGCGGTGCTGTATCTGAAGTTTTGTATGGCGAGAGGACAGGTGTGAAGTGGGTATAACCAGTGGATGGAGAAACATAATGGTATGTCCTTCTCAGTCGGGTATGTTGGCACTCAGGTTGAAACACAGTGTGAACATGATATGCCCTGACTTTTCTTTCCAACTGCACGTTCACAACATTAAAATAATAGATATTTCCTCAAGACAACTTCAAAGGTTCTATTTAACGCACTCTCACAATGTGGGACCGTGAAAAGACGCACCCACGGCTATTTTCGTAAGAGCGGACGGATTGTTGAACATTGCTGTGCAAATGTTTCAAGTCTTTCTGCGGGCAAATATAAAACTTATGACCAAGACTAGTGAGCTTTGATAAACGAAGTGGAGTGCTCCGCCTAGAATATGGGCTTTGACATTTTACAGAACACTTTATTAGAGGGAACTTGCTAGGATGCAAACTATTTACATTTTGCTCGATATTCAAGCAGTTTTTAACGCCGTCTTTTGACTGTCGTTCGTGTATATATTACAAGAAGTATACTGTCAGCACCTCCTCGCAAATATGGTTTTTGCCTCAGGGATACTAGTCATGGATCGCGTTTTGTTGCTTACTTCAGTAGAGCAAGACACGGCAGCTTCTAATGTGGGAGGCACAATCAATTTCTATCCATTAAATCTCCAAATTGATGAGCAAGGTAGCCCAAAGTCATCGATTACAATGATTTTACCATCAAAGTTCAAATCTGGGGGAAGCTTTTTGACGATTATCGAGTCTGTGTTACAAAGATCCGAAAAATTTGCCACATTCTTTGGAAAAATTTACCGCGACAATCATGAAAAAACGGTGGGGTGTCTTCTATCAATATTCGTTGGGAAGTGAGGGTTATTGCCCAAATTTTTATTTGGGAGCGCTTTAAACTGTGCAGAAGAAAGGGCCGTTGATTGTGTTTTTTTGGCTTCGCTCCACACAGCGTCCTGTTCAACGCTGTTTGTCACGAACGCTTATATATACCGGCGCCAGTTTTCCTGATTTATAAAATTTAGGTAAGTGGCTATGTGCATCCGGTAGATCAGCATCAGTTAGTGAATATATTGACACTTACTATAGTGTTACGACAGAACAGTGTGGTTAAATGTTGTGTTAGGTCTATGCAATACACCCCGGTGGAGTTCAGGCCGGTATTTTGACACTCACCAACTTGATGCCCGAAAGGAAGTAATTACAACCGGCACGTTCATGAGATGTTGGCCACTTTTGGACGCGCCACCGACCGTGGAACGGAATTACCCACTGAGTGCGGCAAAGACTGATGTTTGCTGTCAGTGTCCATCTTAAACATCCTGCTAACAAATGGCTCGTGTCCTAATAACAATTGTCTCGACGTATGAAGATGTACTCTTAGCTGCATTTGAATTTCATCATCCTCAGTCGGCTGAATCCATTGTGGCATATTCTCAATCAGGGACGGTAATTAGCCGTTATTGGAGAAGACAGTGTTGGTCACTAGCACTGGGATTAAGTGGAAAGCAACCCCCTCTATGGTAACGTTTTCTGGCTTCACATAAGCTAACGTCGGCCACCAACAGCAGAAGACTTGTTTGCGAGTAGAAAAACGCACACGCCAAGCGTAGTCCAAGTCTTGGATGAGTGGTTGTTGAGGGCACTGAAAGTGATAGTAACTGCTGTCCAAACTAACAACATGATTCTGTGATTGGTTCCGCCTAAGACAAGGTGAGGTTTCCGGTTGTGTAGCCACTTATAATTATTTCCCCGAACATGGAACTGAGAGGCTTCGTATGAGCTATTTGGCTTAATCTGCTCGTCTGCCGTTCTTTTGGTTATCACAGTTTTGGGAAAGTTTACATCATCTGCTGAACTAAACCGCTATTAATGCTGTTAACCGACATCTCAAGATTACAGCTCTTTCGTGAACCCAAAAGCCCACTTTCATTCAGACGAAAATTCATCAGTGTAGCTGTTATCGCTGCTCAATGCCTGATTAATTAACCGGTGGGACTCGGATGATTCTCCTTGTGGGTCACTTACTAGTCGCTACCCCTTATGTATACAGACGATACTGAAGAGCGGCGTGTGTTGTGTGATACTGGAATTTGCTTTATCACTGTGAGACCTCGACAAAGTGCATCAGCGGTGGATACAACGCAGCCTTCCGTTCAGCGCCAGCAAACCGGAAATCTTACATAATTGTCACAGGGTTTGCAACATCTACCACACTGGTGAACAGCGACTCACCGTTGTTCCCACAATCATCTTGTAACCACATTTACATAGCTTTTCCTTAACAGTATGATGGCTGCATCGGCAAAGAAAGCTAGTGGCAATTCCAGGAGTGCTCAGTAGATTACCGGGAAGACTTGGCGAGGCATCTTATGCATATCTGCAAAAAGAGATAGTTATCCCTGATTACGAGCAGTGATACGCAAATATTGGTCGTAGAGTTTCACCCATGCAGTAATGTCGACTGGTTGTAGCCCCCAATCTTCTTTCTATTGGCCTTCAAAGAACTGGAGGTCGACGTTGTCTTCATTTTCGAAGTAATGTTCAGGAAAGAACCCATCTTAGGCTGACAGAAGCTAGAGACTCAAGGGACAAAAGTTCGAACTAAACATAATATGCAGTTCTGATCTCTACGGGAAACAGTTTTGTTTTCGCAGTTTGTCTGCACAACAGTGCCCTTTCGCAGGGCACTGTGGACGATACTGCGCTTAAGAATTTTCAGATGCCTCCTGGTGATTTTCTGTTACCAAGGTGGTGATTACAGACGTTACACTATTTTCCAGACGCCCACCTGTCGACGCGAAAACATGTACAAGCAAGTTATTAGTAGGAGGTATATGTGTTGTTGATCTGGTTGCACCTTAACTAATATTACTCCGACCTCCTCTCATCGCGCATAATTACTCCGCACTGACTGCAAGTGATGTGCTTACGAATGTTTAGCATTGTTGGTGGTGTTAACATTTATTTCTCTGATTTGAGTAACTAGTAATGCTGCATTTTCCCCGAACCTCACTGGAGAAATGGGGCGAATTACATCTGTGTCATTCTGCAAAAAAACAACACCGAACATTCCATCCACGGTATTAGGTAGCTAGCTGCCATACTTAATATGGACCCACGTAACACGAATTCAGCCTAACTGCAAATTACATGATCCAGCACGGCCATCTGCCACCCAAAATCTGCATAGAAAGGGGAAATGCTGAAAAATAAGAATGCCCGGAAAAGGACACGCTTGAAGCGCGGTATCTTCGGAGGTGTTACACTCTCTGTCCCGCAGAAAACCAGTGGATCATTAGGGTTGTTGTACGGCTCAAAGCTATGTTACGTGAGTTTATTTGACGGTAGGGCCTAGCATGGAAATTATACCAGAACGAAGACGAGGATTAACAATTCGGAAGCACACTTACAAGGTTTAAGAGAAGGGAGGAACAATTCGAAGAAAAGGGTGGAACCAGTTAAACTGCACACGCATTTGGAAAGTTTGCCGATAAAATGTACTAACTCCTATATACCTCCAGGCAAAAATTCGAACAGGCCCGACGAGAGCACAAGACACCCGATGAAGGCCAAAAAATTTCCAATTTCCAGCACATGTAAACTATGTTGGTTACACAAAGTTGAAACAGTTGGAAAGTCGAAAGCTTCCGAAAAATAAATCTGAAAAGCATTCTGGCAGACAGTGCGACCGGGCTCGGGCGAATCTCCGACTATTGTAACTCGCTTAGTGGATTAGTACGCAAGGTTGCTCTCGGCACTGGTGCTCCATTGAATCTCCCAACATCCGGTTACCTGGTAGCCATGTGTGGCCCACCACCAGGAGGGAAGAAGAGACCTTGTAAACAGTAGACAGAAGGAGACGCGTGGGGAATGGAAAACGAAACTGGGAATAGCGAATAAATGGCAGTCATGACCTTCGCAGGTATTGCGTTTTAAGTTCATTTCAAAGGAAGAATGGTCAGTTTTGGCTCAAATCCCCGTCTTTTATAAGTTTTCGGAGCACGCACGGTTTATCAATTGTAAGTATATTAGGATTTTGATGCACCGAAAAATGCTTAAAGTACTCAGTTGGTGTTGAAAAATTTTCCTCCGTTCTTGCGAAACCAATCTACTATGGGTGTCAACACACTTTTCAAATTTAACAAGTGCGTTCGTTGCCATTTTCAAGGTGAAGGACATCATCCTCCATTACGGGGATGTGCAATTCTGCGGCGTTTTCGGAATATAAATAAAATAGGATACAACCACTGTACCATGTTCAAAATTTGTTTGAATAAGAATACCAGTATGTTTGACGGCCAAACACGTGTCACGTTTCTAGCTCTTTTATATATACGAACTTTTTACTTTTCTTCCTTTTCCCAAGACGTAAGGCGGAGCACAGTAGAATTTGTGTAGCTTTTGTTAGTTCCGAACGTCTGGTGATTGTTCGAGCTGGGCTTAGTTTTCTCGCAAGGTCCGTGGTCATACTGGACCTCGAATAATCACTCCTGTGGTGTAGTGAGCGCCTATTGGATTCCGCTGACGCCGCGACGGATTATGATTCAAAAAGCGCTCCTAAAGGCACATTTGTTATTAATAAAGTGTCAAAGTACAAGGAAAATATTAAAAATTAAAAATAAGGAAATAGCAGCAATCCTCGATAATGAATCTACCAAGTTTACAGACTTACCACTCACACGAACGCGGCCAATGACAATGAACCACGCGGTGGCGGGGTGATAGAGCGTCAGCGAGATGTGAGGACGGACAGACGGCGCGGGAAAAAGCTTCGATAGGCAACTGGTACTAAGGTTTAGTAATATATCGAGACTAATGTTCATCGAAAGTACACTTCGTCGCGCGCACAGTTCAACTGACCGTTCCAGTTCCCGCAGGGGAAGGTCGCACCTAGTACCGGGAGGGTTTCGAGTGTTAGGAGAGGGGCAGTCGACAAGAAGGGTGCAGAAGATGAGAGCAGGCGTGATCACCAACCGCCAATCAAACCCACGACCGTCGCCACACACTCAGTACAAGTGGCTACCTTGACAGCCTCAAAGGAGTGCGTGAAACATCATTGCCGGAAATAATGGGCTTATCTACTACTCAACTCTCTCCTGATCAAAACAGCATCTATGGAATATGAAGCTCTCTGCATACCTGGCCTTCTTCATGTCTTGAGGGCCGCATCATGATATTCAAAATAGAGAAGCACTGCTCAACCCGAAAACCAGTGATTATTGAGGTGATTCAAGAAGGCGTTCTTGGGTCTTTGCTTTTCTTCATGTATATAAATGACGTATGCGATTTCATTGAATATGGTAAACCCTTTCTGTTCGCTGTCGATATCAAAATCGTTTGCACATCCCGTCAGCACAGCAACGTTGTTTTCTGTTTACAAAATATACGGCAAGACCTAGCGCCACTACAGTCGTGATGCGAAACATATCCGGTGAAGCCCACAGCGGACAAATCGAACGCTATTACTCACAGTTGCCGAATGCCTAACTGTTCTGCCACAATAGATGTTTTTAATACTGATACCGCCGCTTCCGATTGAGATCTAGGAGTACGATATTACAACTCTCCTAATTTCTCCGAACAAGCATGCTGTTATGTGGCGATACTAAAAGGACGGTAGGCTGTATCAAAAGTACATTCGGTCTACCGGCTGCGAGACTGGCTGTCAAAAAAAAGTTTACTGTACTGTGTATTGTACATTCATTCACCGCAATCCACACGTCCGATGGGGTTGTGTCAGAAAACCTCCGACGGTCATGCACTAAAAGCTTCTCAGGATACACTTCTTCAGTCACTTGCAGACAACACTACCAAAATCCTGGTGTTGATCCACCTTGGTCACGAAGACCAAAGTTGAACCTTATATTTCTGTATAAACACACATTCGGGCGCCATCATTAAAGCGTCTTCCGTTCAGTCGCAACACAGCTACCAATATGGTCAAATAAATAAAGGTTCCACTTTGCCGGCCGTGGTAGCCCGGAAAAAGATCTGCGCAAAATTATTCATTGTAAAATATTCTCATACCTGGAGTAAACATCCGAACGAAACCAGAGCTGGTGGCAACATTTGCCGTTTCAAAACGGGATCGGAAATCTATATTAATCAGTCGAACACGATGTCTAGCTTCAAATTCTGCGTATCCTCCAATGACCTTCCTGAGTGTGACTTGGGAAAAATTCAACCGTCAGCTGCAAATAACGTACCTACCCGTATCCGAAATATATACCCGATCTTGTTCCCTTCTAATATTTCAGTTTGGCGATTGTAGACGATGGTTTTACTTAATAATATTACACGAATTCTCCAACTTCGGGTACAAACGGGAAGATGTAAATGCGGTTACAATGTCTCAATCTGTCATTGGAAACCTCCACACCTTCTGACCCGGTTGAGATCAGGTGGGGTTCGCATGGAACATATTTTGCGGCCAGTCATAACTTGATATTTAGAACGCAAATTCTTGATCCGGGTACTGAGAAATTTTCCCATCAAGTGATTAGTCAAAAGAAATAAACAGGTCGAGTGACATGTGTCCCAAACGCTCCGACTAAGAGCTTCACGTTGCTTCCCGTACGTGCTTGTTCTCAATGTGTAGTGCAAGTCGGGCGGACGATACATTTACCGACGCAAACGCATACTGCATACTTAGACGCTGTTCATAACAAAGTGTTTGATGAATCCAGCGTTTCATTCCGGCGTCAACCACTTTGCTTTGCAGATGATTTTGAACCAAAAATTCCTATTATAGTTAATCAAAGCATACCGTAGTAGTCTACAATGTTCATGCGTGACATAAGGTGAACAATATTTAGTCCATCAATTTCCCAGAATTTTTCCGCCACAAAGTCTATAGGCGCGAATGCAACTGATGTCCGGTGGAGACGAATATGGCCCTACGGCGACTTTCTGCCACCGACCGAAGATTTCTAGTGCTCTACTAACGAGCCCTTCTACTATCCGTGCCAAAAAATTAACAAAATTATCAAGAGTGCGATGCTTACGATGAGATATCCGTTTCTAAGATTTATAGGCCTTCCACTTCTTTATTATTATGGGGTTAAGATGAAATTGAAATGAATGTATGTTGCAGTCATCCTGTTCGGACGTGTATCTGGATGGTGGGAAATAAAGTGGAAGTGTGTCGTCATGTCTCCGAACAACAAACGATGGACGGGTTTTGTGTTTCTAGCTCAATACCGACCAGCACCCGCCCTTTTAGAAAGTGGCAACGGTGATTTCACATTCTGTCGCTGAACAGCAGTTCAACTAATCCCATGACGGGATGAGCCTTGGACATTTTATGAATTCATCCAAATTTACCGTAACAAGAACGTCTTCGATTAAAAATATTGTAGCACTCACCTGAACTTTCTCTGCGCGTTCCGCCTAATCCATTTCCGTGAATTATATGACTAGTAGCACAATCATGCCCATACGAAGGTCGCTTTGGCTGCTATCTTGAATTTGAACACCCTGCTTATGTCCAACGGGGGACGGCCAAAATTTCTTTCCGGGAGTAACATTTTGAAAGTACTTGACATTTCGCGCTGATCCATATACTTGGTGGTATATATATTGAAACGTCCAATGAAGACACAAGTTCAAACTAAGTTACGCTTACTCTTCTGTTTCAGCAAGTGCCTCTATCAATATTCAACGACAGAGATGAGCTATCCTCGAAACGGTTGATGAGAAAGCGTTCATAATAACTGAATTTAATATGGAACCAATCGAATCAGTGTACAAGAAACTCCAGTCTCCCACCTCGAATGTGAAAATCCCCATCAATCAAACAGGGAAGTGCCTGTTTAACAAATCGACAATCAGGCACCGCTCAACAATGGTGGATAACAAAAACGGATTAAGCTCACTCAAACGAATGGTCTTTGGTTGGGTTGAGGCAACACGACTGTTTCTGCGTCGATAATCGATAAAAATCATGAATTACTCAAGAAAAATATGGAAGAAAAATGTTTAATTCCGGTATTTGGAGGTTTACAGGGCTTGGACCAGATAAGGGTAAGGGAAACGGTAATAGTAGCGGATGTCAGAGCAAAGACGGATGGTGCAGTTTATTTAGGGAAGACAGCAAAGCATAGGGCCATCTTTCGGAATCGATCAAAGCCAGAAAATCTCAAAATAACGCTACAAAAATCAGCAACACAACCCTGGGCCTTGAAAACCGACTGGTTTTCCAAACTCAGGGTGGTAATATGAACAACAGTGACCTAACGATCTGACGGAGAGATTAGCACCTTTCGTTCTAACCGCAGCAACCTAATGTTACTCTGTAGACGAGTCCGAGAAACGAAGCGATCTGATGTCCCGTCTCACAGTGCCACCTAAAGTCCTTCTGACGTACTTGTCCGTCGTCACCAGGGAATACCCCAGTAAACACACCATAGAAATAAACACCACTGGAAGTCTTTTCGTGAATAAGAACTGCTCGTCTACTTGAAGATCACGTGAAGACGTCAACCACTTTAGTGTAATCAGCAGCTAGGATAGGTAGTTAAGTCGCCATTGCCTCCAAAACACACTAGATAAGTGTTGTGCTTGATTCCAGCCTTTGGTGTGACGTTCATGCAGTCACCTGATGTGTACTTAGGCCCGCATGCGAGCGCAACAGGAACAAAGCACTGGGACGAAGCACCCGAGGATTATCTAGTTTATCATATGTAGGTCCGAGTGGCCAACTGTCAATGATCCGCTCAACTTCCACAATGTAGGTGTTGAGTGACTGTGCAGTCACCACTTATTGTTGTGTTACCGACGACAGTACTCGTCTCACTGTTCGAATCATTCTTTCCCAAACCCCATCACCATGTTTTGCACTCGGAGGATAGAAGTACAAAACAGTTCTTTGATTCCATAGCCTATCTGTCAGTACACAGTGGTCCGATTTTTGAAGCTGTCGTTTCAGCTCCGGGTCGGCTCCAACACATTTGGAACGGTTGTCACTGTAAAAGGCCTCCAGCGTGCCCCGTCTTCCCGAAAATCGCATCAGGACCATGAGGGAGAGGTCCGCATACAAGGAAAGGGCTACTTTGATGTGAACGACACGAGTCTGAAGCCGGATAAATATTAGGCAATGACGCTGGAGCTTGCTTTTTCCTATACGCACCTTCAGTGGACCGAAATGATCTACCCCACTATACTTGAATGGGTAACCGTGCGCCGATACTCAAATTGATGGGATTGGCACCATCGTTTGAGTGGATTATTCAGCATAAACCCTGTTAAAGTGACAGCACTCATCTAGCACTCGGTTAACGGCCGCCATACCTTTCGACATCCAGAACCCCCTTCTAATGTTGAAAAGTACACGCGAGGCACCCATGTCCCCCTCGGACTCTAGGCAGTGAAGCACTAGGAGGCCTGTGACAGCACAGTGACAAAAAATGGTCAGCAGATCCACACCGCCCCTATTCTCTGGTCAGAGTCTACCACCAAGATACAGCGCTCCCCTTTATCAACGCTGAACGCAATCCTTCAAGTCCATCCGCCTCACGATGATTTATGGTGGTGGACGATCTCAGGACCCTGGGTTCCGTGGAGAACTCGCGCTCTTGCACAAACTTTATTGGCTTGTGATAAGAGGCACTGATTTTGGACGCACGAAGCGTTTCTACTCTGGTTGACACACGTTGTCCAGTGCACCTCACCACGGATACAAAGTTAACATAATGTGATAACCAAGTGACGGCTCACAGTGATTTGGTCCAACTAGAGTACCTTGGCACCAGCCAGTCCATTATAAAATCAAGGTCGGATTTCCTGGTGACCGCATGAGTGCATCTAACCTTGGTGTCTTCCTTCACCGAGCAGGACAAATTTGGCATCTCTGGCCATTGTTCTTCTGCGTTCAACAGGAAATTTCGTACGCTT
Source organism: Paragonimus westermani (assembly GCA_008508345.1). Taxonomy (NCBI): domain Eukaryota; kingdom Metazoa; phylum Platyhelminthes; class Trematoda; order Plagiorchiida; family Troglotrematidae; genus Paragonimus; species Paragonimus westermani. Next base: position 80,911 of record QNGE01002350.1, read on the forward strand.
CAAAGCGCAGTTCGGAAAGCGGACGACTTATTTATACCGCGCAAGCTGTGCATTTTCTCTTATCAAAAGCCACTTTCACGCACGACAAGTCGTCTTCTTTATAACCGTTCCCGTTTATTCGCGAAGCATAAGCTTACAAGAAACTCAGGAGACCTGGGCGCGTTCCAAATTGTCCAAAACAGGTGTGGGCGGGAAATCAGAAAACACACCAAACTCGTACAAGAGAAAATCTTCCTCAGAGTCCGCGGGAACAAAAACTTCTTTAAGCGTATGCGACGAATAGGAAAAAACAAACCTTCAGCCCTTTCTTCACAAACGCCAATTGGGATACTTAGTCCGACTCCCTAGTTGTGGCCGAGTTATTCAGGAGGTACCACTCGGCAGTCTAAAACGTCGCATCCCCAAGCTGGCATCCTGTACTATCGCTGCAGATGTTCAGGCAATCACTCGTTACCACTGAGTTTTCTGTGCTAGATGTTGAAGACCTTTTGCTCAAGGTTAATTCATACAGTGCAATGGGTCATGACATGATTCATCCCAGAATACTCAAGGAAGCAGCTGTTAGTCTGGCAGAACCCCTTTGTAAGCTGTTTAAGCAAACACTCCAGAATTGCATCCTCTCTAGCCCATGGAAAGAGACGACTGTCAAACCCATATTTAAAGTGGGTGATCGGCACTCTCCGACTGGCTATTGGACAATCAGCCTTCCTAACATTCCATGCAAAATAATGGAGCGCCTACTAAAGCGCGCCATACTCAATCACTTCTTATCAAATAATCTTTTCTCTTCCATCCAGCATGGTTTCCTTCCTAATCGGACATGTATAACAAACATGCTCGTTTTCATGGATAGTCTGATGGAAGCCAAAGACAATGGCCTCATCTCAGATGCCATCTTCTCTGATTTCGCCAAGGCTTTTGACCGCGTCCCACACAGCTCCCTGAAACACAAACTGGAAGCCTACGGTATTCGATGGGAAGTTCTTTGCTCGACTGCCTCTTTTCTCAGTAATAGAACTTTTAGAGTCAAGACCGGATCAGACCTTCAGTGTCCCTCTTTCATTTCTGCGGGACTTCCCCAAGGGTAAGTGCCAGGTACTTTGTTATTCCTCATTTACATCAACGACCTCCCAATCAATATTTCCAGCAACGTTCTCTTATATGCAGACGACCTAATAATCTGGAATGCCACTGATCCCAGTGCACTGCAAATTGATCTTGACGCGATCAAGCGCTAGTCGGACGATTGGAGTCTCCCATTAAATGACAATAGATGTGCTCACATGTCACTTGGTGGAGATTCTGGTAATGCCTTCATGACTCATAGCGCATCTAACACAGTAGATATCATGAGAAACGATCTGAAGAAAGATCTGGGCATTTGGTTGTTATCTAACTTGTCTTTACCGCATCACCATGAGATGGCGACGAACAAGTATATTACCGCTCAGCAGCCACTGTCCAAAGTGTTGGGAGTGCACAGTTGTAAACTACACTTCCGTGCGAGCAGCCTGGCGGCTAATCACTTCCCCTGTGTTTCATTGCACTCGCTGAAGTTTGCGAGCTATTGATGAAGAAACTATCGCAGGTTTCCAGTTAAAATCTGTGTCCCTGGAAATTCAGACACATCTCGTTTAGTGTGCATCGAAACAGCTTCTTGTTATTCACCACAATGCTGATTCGCCGTACGAAAGTGCTTTGTATGCAACGGATCATTCGAACACTACCAAGGTGCGATGATGTGGGTTTCCGTGAAATGCGCAGTTTTTCACACATATCATTTGAGAACTTTACTTGCACCATTTTACTAAAACTTGTCTTAACATTCGCCTCGTCGCAGTTTCCTACTTATTAATGTATGAAAAGAAACCGGCTCTAGAAGTAGGCTCCGTAACGCGCAGTGGAAACTAGCAAGTGCGTACGGATTGGATGTGACTCGCGTAATAGTGCTTGCTGCTGTATTGTTGGCGTTGTTCCAGCTTTTGTTTGGCAAGTCGTGTGCATGGCTTACTGAACCTTTTGCTCGCGTTTGTTCGTATCGTCTCCCTTTACAGGGCTGTTGTTGGAACCTCCACATTGGAACGGCGCTGTCTCGTGATGTTTCCAGGTTGCCCCAAACTTGGTCTGCGAGTGCAACGCGCACCGGGAGTAAAACAAGGTGTTGACTTGATTGTCACGATAGAGTTAAATCATCGAAGAAAGTCTTCATCTGTTGACACAATAAGATGGGGAAAATGATGAAGCAAACTCGCTTGGGCGAGGAAGGAGGGAAAATCCAAAATCTGGCGAACATTTGGGCAGGCTCAAGCACAAGACTTGGTTGATTTCAAGGAAACCTCGCAAGTCGTTCGGTTAGTGCAGGTTTTTGTGCATTCACTTTTCACTGAAGCTTGCTCTGCACGGTGGATGCACGTGCGGCTGAGCAAAAAGACGCAATCTCATCTGTCAGGTAAGAAAATGTGTAGTGTTTCTATAAACCATGACGGATAATTTGTGTGTATTTTTTTGATGAAGATCATGCGAAATCAATATTTATGCGTTAGTTAGTAAAATAAATGACGCTGTCGACAAGTTGCTGCAGTATTTCGCGATAGCTGGATAACCAGCAGCTACTTCTGGAGCGATCATCATGTGGTAATCCTAACCCTTAAGGAGGTTGACATCTGTTTACTTTACAAAGCCGAAGCCTAAACTGTAGTCCATATTCCACATCCCAAAATTTATTAGCTAGTTAAAAAGGAGGGTTTGAAGCAAAAGGAGCAAGAAAGGAATTATTGTAGGCTTCAATGCAACTATATAAGGTGTAACGGAGGGTTGTTTTCGCATATTTTTGTCGACAGTTCTGTACGATATTCGTTAATACCGGTTACCAAAACCACGGCCTGAAAGCACGTAAGCCTTGTAACCCCGGTAACCACCAGGGTTAGCAGATCATTACGAATTGGTACATATAGGTGGAGAAAATGTGCAACTGGATTATAAACTCGTTTTTTATGTTAGATTTGAGCAGAACGCATATTAGGCCGTCCTGTTGGATTTGTTTGTGAGCATGAATTTTAAGGTTTCCAGTAATCTGGGTAATGCATGCACTCAGAAGGGGGATAAAATGGTGATGGTTATCTAACAGCTTCGTGAACATGCAGCAGATCACTTGCTAGGCGAGAGTGTAAGTAAATCATAGGAAAACAATGAACCGTTTCAACGGTTTCTACGGCAGCCTGATAATGGAGGCGGGTAGGTACGTTATTTGCAGCTGACGGTTGAATTTTTCCCAAGTCACACTCAGGAAGGTCATTGGAGGATACGCAGAATTTGAAGCTAGACATCGTGTTCGACTGATTAATATAGATTTCCGATCCCGTTTTGAAACGGCAAATGTTGCCACCAGCTCTGGTTTCGTTCGGATGTTTACTCCAGGTATGAGAATATTTTACAATGAATAATTTTGCGCAGATCTTTTTCCGGGCTACCACGGCCGGCAAAGTGGAACCTTTATTTATTTGACCATATTGGTAGCTGTGTTGCGACTGAACGGAAGACGCTTTAATGATGGCGCCCGAATGTGTGTTTATACAGAAATATAAGGTTCAACTTTGGTCTTCGTGACCAAGGTGGATCAACACCAGGATTTTGGTAGTGTTGTCTGCAAGTGACTGAAGAAGTGTATCCTGAGAAGCTTTTAGTGCATGACCGTCGGAGGTTTTCTGACACAACCCCATCGGACGTGTGGATTGCGGTGAATGAATGTACAATACACAGTACAGTAAACTTTTTTTTGACAGCCAGTCTCGCAGCCGGTAGACCGAATGTACTTTTGATACAGCCTACCGTCCTTTTAGTATCGCCACATAACAGCATGCTTGTTCGGAGAAATTAGGAGAGTTGTAATATCGTACTCCTAGATCTCAATCGGAAGCGGCGGTATCAGTATTAAAAACATCTATTGTGGCAGAACAGTTAGGCATTCGGCAACTGTGAGTAATAGCGTTCGATTTGTCCGCTGTGGGCTTCACCGGATATGTTTCGCATCACGACTGTAGTGGCGCTAGGTCTTGCCGTATATTTTGTAAACAGAAAACAACGTTGCTGTGCTGACGGGATGTGCAAACGATTTTGATATCGACAGCGAACAGAAAGGGTTTACCATATTCAATGAAATCGCATACGTCATTTATATACATGAAGAAAAGCAAAGACCCAAGAACGCCTTCTTGAATCACCTCAATAATCACTGGTTTTCGGGTTGAGCAGTGCTTCTCTATTTTGAATATCATGATGCGGCCCTCAAGACATGAAGAAGGCCAGGTATGCAGAGAGCTTCATATTCCATAGATGCTGTTTTGATCAGGAGAGAGTTGAGTAGTAGATAAGCCCATTATTTCCGGCAATGATGTTTCACGCACTCCTTTGAGGCTGTCAAGGTAGCCACTTGTACTGAGTGTGTGGCGACGGTCGTGGGTTTGATTGGCGGTTGGTGATCACGCCTGCTCTCATCTTCTGCACCCTTCTTGTCGACTGCCCCTCTCCTAACACTCGAAACCCTCCCGGTACTAGGTGCGACCTTCCCCTGCGGGAACTGGAACGGTCAGTTGAACTGTGCGCGCGACGAAGTGTACTTTCGATGAACATTAGTCTCGATATATTACTAAACCTTAGTACCAGTTGCCTATCGAAGCTTTTTCCCGCGCCGTCTGTCCGTCCTCACATCTCGCTGACGCTCTATCACCCCGCCACCGCGTGGTTCATTGTCATTGGCCGCGTTCGTGTGAGTGGTAAGTCTGTAAACTTGGTAGATTCATTATCGAGGATTGCTGCTATTTCCTTATTTTTAATTTTTAATATTTTCCTTGTACTTTGACACTTTATTAATAACAAATGTGCCTTTAGGAGCGCTTTTTGAATCATAATCCGTCGCGGCGTCAGCGGAATCCAATAGGCGCTCACTACACCACAGGAGTGATTATTCGAGGTCCAGTATGACCACGGACCTTGCGAGAAAACTAAGCCCAGCTCGAACAATCACCAGACGTTCGGAACTAACAAAAGCTACACAAATTCTACTGTGCTCCGCCTTACGTCTTGGGAAAAGGAAGAAAAGTAAAAAGTTCGTATATATAAAAGAGCTAGAAACGTGACACGTGTTTGGCCGTCAAACATACTGGTATTCTTATTCAAACAAATTTTGAACATGGTACAGTGGTTGTATCCTATTTTATTTATATTCCGAAAACGCCGCAGAATTGCACATCCCCGTAATGGAGGATGATGTCCTTCACCTTGAAAATGGCAACGAACGCACTTGTTAAATTTGAAAAGTGTGTTGACACCCATAGTAGATTGGTTTCGCAAGAACGGAGGAAAATTTTTCAACACCAACTGAGTACTTTAAGCATTTTTCGGTGCATCAAAATCCTAATATACTTACAATTGATAAACCGTGCGTGCTCCGAAAACTTATAAAAGACGGGGATTTGAGCCAAAACTGACCATTCTTCCTTTGAAATGAACTTAAAACGCAATACCTGCGAAGGTCATGACTGCCATTTATTCGCTATTCCCAGTTTCGTTTTCCATTCCCCACGCGTCTCCTTCTTTCTACTGTTTACAAGGTCTCTTCTTCCCTCCTGGTGGTGGGCCACACATGGCTACCAGGTAACCGGATGTTGGGAGATTCAATGGAGCACCAGTGCCGAGAGCAACCTTGCGTACTAATCCACTAAGCGAGTTACAATAGTCGGAGATTCGCCCGAGCCCGGTCGCACTGTCTGCCAGAATGCTTTTCAGATT
>QNGE01002350.1:87269-117774 GCA_008508345.1 Paragonimus westermani
CTTTCGTACGGCGAATCAGCATTGTGGTGAATAACAAGAAGCTGTTTCGATGCACACTAAACGAGATGTGTCTGAATTTCCAGGGACACAGATTTTAACTGGAAACCTGCGATAGTTTCTTCATCAATAGCTCGCAAACTTCAGCGAGTGCAATGAAACACAGGGGAAGTGATTAGCCGCCAGGCTGCTCGCACGGAAGTGTAGTTTACAACTGTGCACTCCCAACACTTTGGACAGTGGCTGCTGAGCGGTAATATACTTGTTCGTCGCCATCTCATGGTGATGCGGTAAAGACAAGTTAGATAACAACCAAATGCCCAGATCTTTCTTCAGATCGTTTCTCATGATATCTACTGTGTTAGATGCGCTATGAGTCATGAAGGCATTACCAGAATCTCCACCAAGTGACATGTGAGCACATCTATTGTCATTTAATGGGAGACTCCAATCGTCCGACTAGCGCTTGATCGCGTCAAGATCAATTTGCAGTGCACTGGGATCAGTGGCATTCCAGATTATTAGGTCGTCTGCATATAAGAGAACGTTGCTGGAAATATTGTTTGGGAGGTCGTTGATGTAAATGAGGAATAACAAAGTACCTGGCACTTACCCTTGGGGAAGTCCCGCAGAAATGAAAGAGGGACACTGAAGGTCTGATCCGGTCTTGACTCTAAAAGTTCTATTACTGAGAAAAGAGGCAGTCGAGCAAAGAACTTCCCATCGAATACCGTAGGCTTCCAGTTTGTGTTTCAGGGAGCTGTGTGGGACGCGGTCAAAAGCCTTGGCGAAATCAGAGAAGATGGCATCTGAGATGAGGCCATTGTCTTTGGCTTCCATCAGACTATCCATGAAAACGAGCATGTTTGTTATACATGTCCGATTAGGAAGGAAACCATGCTGGATGGAAGAGAAAAGATTATTTGATAAGAAGTGATTGAGTATGGCGCGCTTTAGTAGGCGCTCCATTATTTTGCATGGAATGTTAGGAAGGCTGATTGTCCAATAGCCAGTCGGAGAGTGCCGATCACCCACTTTAAATATGGGTTTGACAGTCGTCTCTTTCCATGGGCTAGAGAGGATGCAATTCTGGAGTGTTTGCTTAAACAGCTTACAAAGGGGTTCTGCCAGACTAACAGCTGCTTCCTTGAGTATTCTGGGATGAATCATGTCATGACCCATTGCACTGTATGAATTAACCTTGAGCAAAAGGTCTTCAACATCTAGCACAGAAAACTCAGTGGTAACGAGTGATTGCCTGAACATCTGCAGCGATAGTACAGGATGCCAGCTTGGGGATGCGACGTTTTAGACTGCCGAGTGGTACCTCCTGAATAACTCGGCCACAACTAGGGAGTCGGACTAAGTATCCCAATTGGCGTTTGTGAAGAAAGGGCTGAAGGTTTGTTTTTTCCTATTCGTCGCATACGCTTAAAGAAGTTTTTGTTCCCGCGGACTCTGAGGAAGATTTTCTCTTGTACGAGTTTGGTGTGTTTTCTGATTTCCCGCCCACACCTGTTTTGGACAATTTGGAACGCGCCCAGGTCTCCTGAGTTTCTTGTAAGCTTATGCTTCGCGAATAAACGGGAACGGTTATAAAGAAGACGACTTGTCGTGCGTGAAAGTGGCTTTTGATAAGAGAAAATGCACAGCTTGCGCGGTATAAATAAGTCGTCCGCTTTCCGAACTGCGCTTTGAAGCGTACGAAATTTCCTGTTGAACGCAGAAGAACAATGGCCAGAGATGCCAAATTTGTCCTGCTCGGTGAAGGAAGACACCAAGGTTAGATGCACTCATGCGGTCACCAGGAAATCCGACCTTGATTTTATAATGGACTGGCTGGTGCCAAGGTACTCTAGTTGGACCAAATCACTGTGAGCCGTCACTTGGTTATCACATTATGTTAACTTTGTATCCGTGGTGAGGTGCACTGGACAACGTGTGTCAACCAGAGTAGAAACGCTTCGTGCGTCCAAAATCAGTGCCTCTTATCACAAGCCAATAAAGTTTGTGCAAGAGCGCGAGTTCTCCACGGAACCCAGGGTCCTGAGATCGTCCACCACCATAAATCATCGTGAGGCGGATGGACTTGAAGGATTGCGTTCAGCGTTGATAAAGGGGAGCGCTGTATCTTGGTGGTAGACTCTGACCAGAGAATAGGGGCGGTGTGGATCTGCTGACCATTTTTTGTCACTGTGCTGTCACAGGCCTCCTAGTGCTTCACTGCCTAGAGTCCGAGGGGGACATGGGTGCCTCGCGTGTACTTTTCAACATTAGAAGGGGGTTCTGGATGTCGAAAGGTATGGCGGCCGTTAACCGAGTGCTAGATGAGTGCTGTCACTTTAACAGGGTTTATGCTGAATAATCCACTCAAACGATGGTGCCAATCCCATCAATTTGAGTATCGGCGCACGGTTACCCATTCAAGTATAGTGGGGTAGATCATTTCGGTCCACTGAAGGTGCGTATAGGAAAAAGCAAGCTCCAGCGTCATTGCCTAATATTTATCCGGCTTCAGACTCGTGTCGTTCACATCAAAGTAGCCCTTTCCTTGTATGCGGACCTCTCCCTCATGGTCCTGATGCGATTTTCGGGAAGACGGGGCACGCTGGAGGCCTTTTACAGTGACAACCGTTCCAAATGTGTTGGAGCCGACCCGGAGCTGAAACGACAGCTTCAAAAATCGGACCACTGTGTACTGACAGATAGGCTATGGAATCAAAGAACTGTTTTGTACTTCTATCCTCCGAGTGCAAAACATGGTGATGGGGTTTGGGAAAGAATGATTCGAACAGTGAGACGAGTACTGTCGTCGGTAACACAACAATAAGTGGTGACTGCACAGTCACTCAACACCTACATTGTGGAAGTTGAGCGGATCATTGACAGTTGGCCACTCGGACCTACATATGATAAACTAGATAATCCTCGGGTGCTTCGTCCCAGTGCTTTGTTCCTGTTGCGCTCGCATGCGGGCCTAAGTACACATCAGGTGACTGCATGAACGTCACACCAAAGGCTGGAATCAAGCACAACACTTATCTAGTGTGTTTTGGAGGCAATGGCGACTTAACTACCTATCCTAGCTGCTGATTACACTAAAGTGGTTGACGTCTTCACGTGATCTTCAAGTAGACGAGCAGTTCTTATTCACGAAAAGACTTCCAGTGGTGTTTATTTCTATGGTGTGTTTACTGGGGTATTCCCTGGTGACGACGGACAAGTACGTCAGAAGGACTTTAGGTGGCACTGTGAGACGGGACATCAGATCGCTTCGTTTCTCGGACTCGTCTACAGAGTAACATTAGGTTGCTGCGGTTAGAACGAAAGGTGCTAATCTCTCCGTCAGATCGTTAGGTCACTGTTGTTCATATTACCACCCTGAGTTTGGAAAACCAGTCGGTTTTCAAGGCCCAGGGTTGTGTTGCTGATTTTTGTAGCGTTATTTTGAGATTTTCTGGCTTTGATCGATTCCGAAAGATGGCCCTATGCTTTGCTGTCTTCCCTAAATAAACTGCACCATCCGTCTTTGCTCTGACATCCGCTACTATTACCGTTTCCCTTACCCTTATCTGGTCCAAGCCCTGTAAACCTCCAAATACCGGAATTAAACATTTTTCTTCCATATTTTTCTTGAGTAATTCATGATTTTTATCGATTATCGACGCAGAAACAGTCGTGTTGCCTCAACCCAACCAAAGACCATTCGTTTGAGTGAGCTTAATCCGTTTTTGTTATCCACCATTGTTGAGCGGTGCCTGATTGTCGATTTGTTAAACAGGCACTTCCCTGTTTGATTGATGGGGATTTTCACATTCGAGGTGGGAGACTGGAGTTTCTTGTACACTGATTCGATTGGTTCCATATTAAATTCAGTTATTATGAACGCTTTCTCATCAACCGTTTCGAGGATAGCTCATCTCTGTCGTTGAATATTGATAGAGGCACTTGCTGAAACAGAAGAGTAAGCGTAACTTAGTTTGAACTTGTGTCTTCATTGGACGTTTCAATATATATACCACCAAGTATATGGATCAGCGCGAAATGTCAAGTACTTTCAAAATGTTACTCCCGGAAAGAAATTTTGGCCGTCCCCCGTTGGACATAAGCAGGGTGTTCAAATTCAAGATAGCAGCCAAAGCGACCTTCGTATGGGCATGATTGTGCTACTAGTCATATAATTCACGGAAATGGATTAGGCGGAACGCGCAGAGAAAGTTCAGGTGAGTGCTACAATATTTTTAATCGAAGACGTTCTTGTTACGGTAAATTTGGATGAATTCATAAAATGTCCAAGGCTCATCCCGTCATGGGATTAGTTGAACTGCTGTTCAGCGACAGAATGTGAAATCACCGTTGCCACTTTCTAAAAGGGCGGGTGCTGGTCGGTATTGAGCTAGAAACACAAAACCCGTCCATGGTTTGTTGTTCGGAGACATGACGACACACTTCCACTTTATTTCCCACCATCCAGATACACGTCCGAACAGGATGACTGCAACATACATTCATTTCAATTTCATCTTAACCCCATAATAATAAAGAAGTGGAAGGCCTATAAATCTTAGAAACGGATATCTCATCGTAAGCATCGCACTCTTGATAATTTTGTTAATTTTTTGGCACGGATAGTAGAAGGGCTCGTTAGTAGAGCACTAGAAATCTTCGGTCGGTGGCAGAAAGTCGCCGTAGGGCCATATTCGTCTCCACCGGACATCAGTTGCATTCGCGCCTATAGACTTTGTGGCGGAAAAATTCTGGGAAATTGATGGACTAAATATTGTTCACCTTATGTCACGCATGAACATTGTAGACTACTACGGTATGCTTTGATTAACTATAATAGGAATTTTTGGTTCAAAATCATCCGCAAAGCAAAGTGGTTGACGCCGGAATGAAACGCTGGATTCATCAAACACTTTGTTATGAACAGCGTCTAAGTATGCAGTATGCGTATGCGTCGGTAAATGTATCGTCCGCCCGACTTGCACTACACATTGAGAACAAGCACGTACGGGAAGCAACGTGAAGCTCTTAGTCGGAGCGTTTGGGACACATGTCACTCGACCTGTTTATTTCTTTTGACTAATCACTTGATGGGAAAATTTCTCAGTACCCGGATCAAGAATTTGCGTTCTAAATATCAAGTTATGACTGGCCGCAAAATATGTTCCATGCGAACCCCACCTGATCTCAACCGGGTCAGAAGGTGTGGAGGTTTCCAATGACAGATTGAGACATTGTAACCGCATTTACATCTTCCCGTTTGTACCCGAAGTTGGAGAATTCGTGTAATATTATTAAGTAAAACCATCGTCTACAATCGCCAAACTGAAATATTAGAAGGGAACAAGATCGGGTATATATTTCGGATACGGGTAGGTACGTTATTTGCAGCTGACGGTTGAATTTTTCCCAAGTCACACTCAGGAAGGTCATTGGAGGATACGCAGAATTTGAAGCTAGACATCGTGTTCGACTGATTAATATAGATTTCCGATCCCGTTTTGAAACGGCAAATGTTGCCACCAGCTCTGGTTTCGTTCGGATGTTTACTCCAGGTATGAGAATATTTTACAATGAATAATTTTGCGCAGATCTTTTTCCGGGCTACCACGGCCGGCAAAGTGGAACCTTTATTTATTTGACCATATTGGTAGCTGTGTTGCGACTGAACGGAAGACGCTTTAATGATGGCGCCCGAATGTGTGTTTATACAGAAATATAAGGTTCAACTTTGGTCTTCGTGACCAAGGTGGATCAACACCAGGATTTTGGTAGTGTTGTCTGCAAGTGACTGAAGAAGTGTATCCTGAGAAGCTTTTAGTGCATGACCGTCGGAGGTTTTCTGACACAACCCCATCGGACGTGTGGATTGCGGTGAATGAATGTACAATACACAGTACAGTAAACTTTTTTTTGACAGCCAGTCTCGCAGCCGGTAGACCGAATGTACTTTTGATACAGCCTACCGTCCTTTTAGTATCGCCACATAACAGCATGCTTGTTCGGAGAAATTAGGAGAGTTGTAATATCGTACTCCTAGATCTCAATCGGAAGCGGCGGTATCAGTATTAAAAACATCTATTGTGGCAGAACAGTTAGGCATTCGGCAACTGTGAGTAATAGCGTTCGATTTGTCCGCTGTGGGCTTCACCGGATATGTTTCGCATCACGACTGTAGTGGCGCTAGGTCTTGCCGTATATTTTGTAAACAGAAAACAACGTTGCTGTGCTGACGGGATGTGCAAACGATTTTGATATCGACAGCGAACAGAAAGGGTTTACCATATTCAATGAAATCGCATACGTCATTTATATACATGAAGAAAAGCAAAGACCCAAGAACGCCTTCTTGAATCACCTCAATAATCACTGGTTTTCGGGTTGAGCAGTGCTTCTCTATTTTGAATATCATGATGCGGCCCTCAAGACATGAAGAAGGCCAGGTATGCAGAGAGCTTCATATTCCATAGATGCTGTTTTGATCAGGAGAGAGTTGAGTAGTAGATAAGCCCATTATTTCCGGCAATGATGTTTCACGCACTCCTTTGAGGCTGTCAAGGTAGCCACTTGTACTGAGTGTGTGGCGACGGTCGTGGGTTTGATTGGCGGTTGGTGATCACGCCTGCTCTCATCTTCTGCACCCTTCTTGTCGACTGCCCCTCTCCTAACACTCGAAACCCTCCCGGTACTAGGTGCGACCTTCCCCTGCGGGAACTGGAACGGTCAGTTGAACTGTGCGCGCGACGAAGTGTACTTTCGATGAACATTAGTCTCGATATATTACTAAACCTTAGTACCAGTTGCCTATCGAAGCTTTTTCCCGCGCCGTCTGTCCGTCCTCACATCTCGCTGACGCTCTATCACCCCGCCACCGCGTGGTTCATTGTCATTGGCCGCGTTCGTGTGAGTGGTAAGTCTGTAAACTTGGTAGATTCATTATCGAGGATTGCTGCTATTTCCTTATTTTTAATTTTTAATATTTTCCTTGTACTTTGACACTTTATTAATAACAAATGTGCCTTTAGGAGCGCTTTTTGAATCATAATCCGTCGCGGCGTCAGCGGAATCCAATAGGCGCTCACTACACCACAGGAGTGATTATTCGAGGTCCAGTATGACCACGGACCTTGCGAGAAAACTAAGCCCAGCTCGAACAATCACCAGACGTTCGGAACTAACAAAAGCTACACAAATTCTACTGTGCTCCGCCTTACGTCTTGGGAAAAGGAAGAAAAGTAAAAAGTTCGTATATATAAAAGAGCTAGAAACGTGACACGTGTTTGGCCGTCAAACATACTGGTATTCTTATTCAAACAAATTTTGAACATGGTACAGTGGTTGTATCCTATTTTATTTATATTCCGAAAACGCCGCAGAATTGCACATCCCCGTAATGGAGGATGATGTCCTTCACCTTGAAAATGGCAACGAACGCACTTGTTAAATTTGAAAAGTGTGTTGACACCCATAGTAGATTGGTTTCGCAAGAACGGAGGAAAATTTTTCAACACCAACTGAGTACTTTAAGCATTTTTCGGTGCATCAAAATCCTAATATACTTACAATTGATAAACCGTGCGTGCTCCGAAAACTTATAAAAGACGGGGATTTGAGCCAAAACTGACCATTCTTCCTTTGAAATGAACTTAAAACGCAATACCTGCGAAGGTCATGACTGCCATTTATTCGCTATTCCCAGTTTCGTTTTCCATTCCCCACGCGTCTCCTTCTGTCTACTGTTTACAAGGTCTCTTCTTCCCTCCTGGTGGTGGGCCACACATGGCTACCAGGTAACCGGATGTTGGGAGATTCAATGGAGCACCAGTGCCGAGAGCAACCTTGCGTACTAATCCACTAAGCGAGTTACAATAGTCGGAGATTCGCCCGAGCCCGGTCGCACTGTCTGCCAGAATGCTTTTCAGATTCATTTTTCATACCGTCTGTTTCTAATTTTTTCATCCTCTTGTAATGTGCGTATTTTTGTGAGTGTACTCTTACCTTGCGTGTACCCCCTGTTAGGCTGAAAATTCCAAAACATTTTTCACTTAAGATCAGTCGGAATATAATCTCTGTCAACGATCAAAATTTGAAAATACGGTAGAGTTTTATAAACTGGATGTTCGATTATTGCCGTTTTCAGAGATATTTTGAGTAATTTGCTCTAGCACAAGCTGAGTCTAGCGGCATTAATTAATAATATGCATACAAGATGCGCGAAGTGGGCTTGAGAGCTCTAGGAGACGATCATCATCGCGCCAAAAGGAGAGTGCATAGAACTTTCGGATGCGTTATCAACGTTCGAGGAAATACGGGTCACACGACTGTGGAGAGTGGATCATAGCGGCCTGGAAATTTCACTGGTCTGCCTGCGGTATGGGGTGTAAAATAGTTCCAAAACTCATAGTTGCATATTGTACCTAGACTATTAAGAAAGCTCGCATGATACATGCTGTCCGATTGTTTGTCTGCATGTCATGTGATCGTAGCGCGTCCCCGAAGGACACACGTGTCACATTCTTCCGGTTAACTCGCGCGTCGATGGCCGGTCTCTAGCCTCTCTAGCTAATTCGCGTGTCGGTGCTTTTTATAGCCCTATCAGATACCACCTGTACATTTCGTTGAATAAAGATTTGGCCCCTCTCCTCAACAGCCTTTTGCTTTTCGCGTCTGATAATTGCGTACCTGAGGAAAAAGTGACATAGTGAGACGCGCACTAAATTGATGAGCCCGACGAAAGTGGTGAACCAGACTAACTTGGTGAGGCCGTTCGAATAATGTTTGTTTTCCACAGGTATATCTTTTGTATAATTGTGAGTTGCTATTTCTTTAATACGTTTTACATATCCATTTTCTATTGGAAAAATTTGATTTATTACCTATTCCGCTTTAGTGGAGGCTCAGCCGCACGTTTTGTCAGACGCTTCGGCCATTGCATCAGCCAAACAGTTTGAACCTTTTAGAGAGAATAATCCTAAATTGTGGTTTGCCCAGTTAGAAGCGATATTTGCGCTACGACAGATCAGTTCAGAGCTAACGCGTTTTCCTCACGTAGTTGCGGCACTGCCATCTCACGTCACTGACGAGGTAGAGGATGTTCTGAAGTTACCGGACTCCACGAAGCCCTACGAGCAAATTAAAGCGGCCGTAGTGAAGCGCGTTGGTTTGTCCGATCGCCAACGTATTTCTCAGCTTCTGAGTGCGACCGAGCTCGGTGACCGTACACCATCGCAGCTCCTTCGCCACATGCAGCGGTTAGCTGGTACGACACACAAAAGAGGTTCTACTTAGGGAGATGTGGCTACAGCGTTTGCCTAAGGATATGCAAAACATTCTTAGCGCAAACCCATCAGCAACTTTGTCAACCTTGGCTGATGTTGCCGACCGTATCGGGGAAACATACGGCACCGCTGTTTCCCAGCTCGCTTCGAATATTCAGGGCGCAATTGCAACTCTAACTGCTCAAGTTGCCACCCTAACTAAACAACTTCAGGCCTTAACGACGCATCGTTCGAGATCACGTTTGATTACCCCCATTCGACGACACAGTAGCCACGAATGGTCACGTGATTCTCGTCAACCGCCACCGAACGCTAATCCGGATCACTGCTGGTATCATCAGCAATTTTGCAACAAAGCCCGATGATGCCGACAGCCTTGTACCTTTGGTCCAGTCAGCAAACAGGGCAGCCAAATGCACATGGTTAACGACGTAACTGGCCCGCGTGTTCTTTCTAAAAGATCACGAGTCGGGGATTCGCTATCTCATCGACACAGGTGTCGAGGTCAGCGTGGTCCCACCTGAGACCCACGACTTAAACAGGTCATCTATTCCGAATCTTCGCGCGGCCAACGGAGGCACTATAAAAGTGTTTGGTCAGCGCTCTCGCACACTTAATTTAGGTCTCTGTAGGCCTTTCCGCTGGCTCTTCACGGTCGCCGACGTCCAAATGGCGATTATCGGTATCGACTTTCTCCAGACACCGTCTGGCCGACCAAACGACAAAGCTTACAGTTACAGGGATTTTGACCGATAAGGCATTAATCAGTCCCGTATATCAAAGCTCTTCAAAACCAAACTCCTTTAGTTTCCTAATCGATAAGTATCCGACTGTTTTTCGACAGTCTTTATCTCTGCCTGCCGTCAAGGGTTCCACGAGGCACCACCTAGTCATGACAGGCCAGCCGGTGTTCGCCAAAGCTCGCAGGTTGACAGCAGACAAGCTTGAAATAGCCCGCGCTGAGTTTGAGTATATGCTCGAGCTCGGAATCATTCGCCCGTCCAGTAGCCTTTGGGCCTCTCCACTCCACATGGTCCCTAAAGCGTCAGGCGATTGGCGCCCGTGTGGAGATTATCGTTCGCTCAACAACGCCACAATACCCGACAGGTACCCGATTCCGCACACACAAGACATCACGGCTAGCCTTCATGGTACCCGTGTTTTCTCGAAAATTGATCTGGTGCGCGCATACCACCAGATCCCGGTTGCGGATGAGGATGTTGCCAAAACAACCGTCATCACACCAATCGGTTTATTCGAGTTTCTACGTATGCCGTTTGGTTTGTGAAACGCTGCACAAACGTTTCAACGTTTCATCGACGACGTCACACGGGGTCTGGATTTCGTCCACCCCTACATCGACGACCTATTAGTCGCAGGCGCGTCTGAAGAACACCAGATTCATCTGTGACAGCTCTTCGACAGATTAGCAACTTTTGGCCGAACGATTAACGCGGAAAAATGTGTTTTTGGTCAATCAGCGATAGAGTTTCTGGGACATTACGCTGATCAGCACGGTATTTGACCGTTAACCTATACGGTAGGAGTAATCCGCGATTTTCACCGTTCTACCATCCTCTCCGCCGTTTGTCGAATTAACGGGATGGTCAACTATTATAGGCGGTTTATTCCACATTGCGCTCAGCTTATGCAGCCTCTAACCGAGTTACTCCGCGGCCCTGTCAACGGAGTCGTAGAGTTATCACCAACAGCCATCGAGTCGTTCGATAGAACTAAGGACGCATTAGCCACCGCCGTTATGTTGCACCACTTCAGCTCATCCGCGGGAACAGGGGTCGCTG
This sequence comes from Paragonimus westermani, assembly GCA_008508345.1. Taxonomy (NCBI): domain Eukaryota; kingdom Metazoa; phylum Platyhelminthes; class Trematoda; order Plagiorchiida; family Troglotrematidae; genus Paragonimus; species Paragonimus westermani. Next base: position 98,353 of record QNGE01002350.1, read on the forward strand.
TTGACGCGTTAGACACTGCAGTCAGCACAGTACTTCAACAGTTCGTCGATGAACTCTGGAAACCGCTCGCTTTCTTTACCAGACGTTTACTTCTGGCTGAAACTAGGTATAGCACGTTCGGTCGTGAATTTTTAGCAATTTACTCGGCCGTCCGGCAATTCCGACATGCCCTCGAGGGAAACAAGTTTGTGATTTTCACCGACCACAAACCGTTGGTTTTCGCTTTCCGCAGTAGGTCTGAAAGAAATTCGCCCCGTGAAATTCGCCATCTGAACTTCGTATCCCAGTTTACGTCTGATGTACGCCACGTTTCTGGCAGCGATAACGTTGTGGCTGACGCTTTATCTCGAGTGTCGGCACTAGTTGGTCACGACTCAATCGACTTAAACGCTATGGCCAACGCACAACGTTCGGAAAATGATTTCCGCGCTTCCCGCCAACAATCAGCTATACGCCTGACTGATCAACCTTTGCCAGCGTCTGCAGACACTATCCTTTGCGATACCTCTACTGGACATTCACGTCCAGTAGTTCCTACTGTTTTCCGACGACGCGTGTTCGACGCGCTACACAGCATAGCCCATCCAGGCATCTGGGCCACGACCGAGCTCATTTCCGATAGGTACGTCTGGCCTGGTATGCAAACGGAGCTTTGCATGTGGGAACGGTCTTGTCTAGCTTGTCAACAAGCTGAAGTTCACCGCCACGTGTCGGCTCCGATTGGCCGATTCCCTTCGATTACATATCGACTTGCACATCTCCACATCGATATTGTAGGTCCTTTGCCACCTTCCAATGGGAGGACATATCTTTCGACGATGGTAGATCGTTTAACGCGGTGGTCACAGGCCGTCCCCATGACTGACGTCCGTTGGTTAGCATCTCATTATTGCTCGGCAACGGTTACGACCGATCCTGGTCCCCAATTCGAGAGCGGTTCCTTTGCGGAAACACTTGGCGCGTTTGGATGTCATCGCATGCAAACCACGGCATACCACTGGGCTGCAAATGGTATGGTCGAGCGCTTTCACCGACAACTAAGAGCATCCCTCGCTGCGGTCGATGAAATCCGTTGTACAGAAACCCTGCCAATGGTTTCACTCTGCATCCACGCAGCCCTTAAGACTGACCTTAACGTTTCCAACGCCGACCTCCTGTACTGCCAATCACTGCGTCTTCCTGGCGATTACTTTTCATTCGCCACCGACGCCCTTCGATATGATGCATCTTACGCCAAACAGCTCGCTCCGCCCATGCGCCGCCTCCNGTTAAATTTGAAAAGTGTGTTGACACCCATAGTAGATTGGTTTCGCAAGAACGGAGGAAAATTTTTCAACACCAACTGAGTACTTTAAGCATTTTTCGGTGCATCAAAATCCTAATATACTTACAATTGATAAACCGTGCGTGCTCCGAAAACTTATAAAAGACGGGGATTTGAGCCAAAACTGACCATTCTTCCTTTGAAATGAACTTAAAACGCAATACCTGCGAAGGTCATGACTGCCATTTATTCGCTATTCCCAGTTTCGTTTTCCATTCCCCACGCGTCTCCTTCTGTCTACTGTTTACAAGGTCTCTTCTTCCCTCCTGGTGGTGGGCCACACATGGCTACCAGGTAACCGGATGTTGGGAGATTCAATGGAGCACCAGTGCCGAGAGCAACCTTGCGTACTAATCCACTAAGCGAGTTACAATAGTCGGAGATTCGCCCGAGCCCGGTCGCACTGTCTGCCAGAATGCTTTTCAGATTCATTTTTCATACCGTCTGTTTCTAATTTTTTCATCCTCTTGTAATGTGCGTATTTTTGTGAGTGTACTCTTACCTTGCGTGTACCCCCTGTTAGGCTGAAAATTCCAAAACATTTTTCACTTAAGATCAGTCGGAATATAATCTCTGTCAACGATCAAAATTTGAAAATACGGTAGAGTTTTATAAACTGGATGTTCGATTATTGCCGTTTTCAGAGATATTTTGAGTAATTTGCTCTAGCACAAGCTGAGTCTAGCGGCATTAATTAATAATATGCATACAAGATGCGCGAAGTGGGCTTGAGAGCTCTAGGAGACGATCATCATCGCGCCAAAAGGAGAGTGCATAGAACTTTCGGATGCGTTATCAACGTTCGAGGAAATACGGGTCACACGACTGTGGAGAGTGGATCATAGCGGCCTGGAAATTTCACTGGTCTGCCTGCGGTATGGGGTGTAAAATAGTTCCAAAACTCATAGTTGCATATTGTACCTAGACTATTAAGAAAGCTCGCATGATACATGCTGTCCGATTGTTTGTCTGCATGTCATGTGATCGTAGCGCGTCCCCGAAGGACACACGTGTCACATTCTTCCGGTTAACTCGCGCGTCGATGGCCGGTCTCTAGCCTCTCTAGCTAATTCGCGTGTCGGTGCTTTTTATAGCCCTATCAGATACCACCTGTACATTTCGTTGAATAAAGATTTGGCCCCTCTCCTCAACAGCCTTTTGCTTTTCGCGTCTGATAATTGCGTACCTGAGGAAAAAGTGACATAGTGAGACGTGCACTAAAGGATTAACGGATGAGTCGTTAGGAAAATTTCAAGCATTCCTTGTTTCCAATAGGTTGCACGACTGCAGAAAGTTGCGTGGAATTCGTGTCAAGCCTGCTGTAGCAGTCGTACCATAACCGTGCCTGCGGAATAGGTGGGGTAAGAAAACACGTTTGCAGCCGGGATCCCTAGAGAAGCCACACGATCGCTGGCCACTACACCCACTGAGTCGCCAAGACGTCAGATGTATCCAAATAATAATTAAGTCCGCCCGTTCCTATTCAAATATTTTGCGAAGGAGGATTACGCAAATAACGTATTTTTCTCCTCGTTTGACGCCGTTGAGGCTATCGCAGTAACGTGACCTCGTCCAGAGAGCAGCGCCGTTTTCAAACATGGGTGGCGGCTTGCTAGTTAACCCATCTGAAGGTTTCTTTCCCCGGCCGTCCATCGTTAAAATCCCACTGAGAACTGTTGTTATTGTTGGAACAAGTCTACCGTTTTCAGGGGTAGTGATATGCACAATCATTTCAATTTATACAGCGTTTGATGAAGTTACTGAATCAGTTTGTGGGGTCTGTCTCCGTTGTGTCTTCACATTTGCTAGGTCTCCAACTTTGTTCCGTCGATTAGCGCTGTCACCGGTATAACCCCTCAGCTATACTTCTGGCGATACGCTATTGGGTTTCATAGTGCTCCGCGTCTGTTACTCGCCATGGTTTATTACAATTACCACAGGCTGTTTCTCACCCGTCTTTCTTGTCCTATGGCTTTTGATATTTTGTCCAAATTGGCCCTAGTTTTTAATTTGGTGGATGTGATCACGTTTGTTGGCGTGGCCTTTGTTTCAAATCGGGAAAATTTTCGTAAGTTATTGCACTTTCATCTACTTAGTGTCTCAAGCTGTCCACGAGCGTATGTTCATCGTGTTCCTGTTCGCTTCTTCTTTGTACATGTTGACTGTTCTGATCATACACAGGATCTTAAATGCGCACTATCTGTTGCCAGGGAGAGTGAGTCCGTGTTATTGTTTAGCCTTACCTTGTAGATGCAATATTCGTTCGCTTTGAAGAGAACATTTTTTCTGCTCACCATGTTTTTCATCTCAGTTCTAATTTATCACTTTTACTATCACCGATTCAAATGTTTTCCGAATGGTAAGTAGGAACCATGCGAGGTGTGTCTCTTTCACTTTATCTCACATTGTTTTAAAGTCGGTTGCTCAGTTAACTATCTGGCTGCTGACTACATATAGGATCTGGTATAAGTCTGGTTCACAGGACTTGATCTAGAGACCTTCAGCTTTTTACTCTCGTAATCTTGTACTGCAACAAGTACAGAAGACGATTCTGCGCCTGGCTCGTATAATGATCGAGGAGTTGGGTGTCATGAGATGGAAAGTAGTTTGGTGGCTGAGGTAACAATCTCAGCTTGTGTCCTTGCTCATCACTATTGTTTCTGTCTCAAAAGGTGTACATATACTCTGAAGTTCCAAGGTTGGGAAGTTGTGGGACAGCCTAATGGGCAAAGATAATGCAAGCTTCAGGTTTTGATGGTACCGGGGATACATATCATGAGAGCCAAAACGACAGCTGGGTACAGCCAGACAAACCTGAGTCAGTAGAGCTTATACTTGTGTATTTTACTACGGGTAAATCAAGTAATACCTACCCTACCGACATAATAGTCCTCACTTTGTTAGCTACGTGGTAAAAGTTGATATTAATTACTGCGAAGGAGGCCTGTTGTTGTTGGGTGCATCCATCACCATCATCATGGACAGCAATACATCAGTGGTTCACGCTAATGCTTAACTGCCACACAACCATGAAGAAAAAGCAAACCCCATAGAGGAAGAGAAGGAAAAAAGATGAAACGGGAAGGGACCTAACTACTGAAAATGACTACGTCCATATTCAAACATTCAACATCAAGGGTGAATTACAAATGATCGATTAAAGCCAGCAACGAAAATGACCAGAATTGCACAGCTGGCAACCAGGAGGAGTATGTAATGATGTAGGTGATGAAGAACGTTAGACTTGTGAAATAAAATTAAATGGCAACTTTCGTACTCTACACTTACGCTTGAAATCAACAACGGATTGTACAGACACTACGTCCTCTGTGAGAGGCTTTTAGTGATTAATGGTGCGCTGTGACAATCGGCATTCCGATCTCGTGTGATTTGACCGAAGCTTATTCAACTCCATTTTTACGGGGGTCTCCAGCGGGTCAACGACGGGTCCGAACGAGGAAGAACCAAGTCATCGGGTAGATAGGGACCTGATTACCCCGTAATCGCCGGTAAAATAGCGAACATGATCTATTTCCCCTGTGAGGGCGTGGCAGACCTTTCGAATCATGGGCCTATCAGTTGCTCACGCATTTTCCGCTTTACTGCTGTTTCATCGTACAGCTGGTTTACTCAGTCATAGTACTCAGTTCAGCCTTGAACGCAGTAAAGAGTTGACAGAAGATGTAGGCATTGCAAAGGCTGGGTAGGTCATTCCTTTCACACGAAAGTCTCCACTGGCAGCCTCACTCTATTCGGTGCCTGTCTCAAAGTCTGTGAAATCTATCCGTCGACTCATGACGTAGGCTTAGCGACGGCAACTGAGCAGCTACGCATTACCGTACGTCTAACGCAAGTTGTCACTAACGACTTAGTTGACCACATTCCGAGCTGTTTCTAAGCCGCGCAAGGTCACGGATCACTTGGGTAGTTATTAGCAGCCACATCTTGGGATGATCTGCACAGATCATTGTGAGTACTCTCAGAAAATTGGGACGCTGTTTACCTCGTAAAAACGTGAGTATCTAGCGTACGACCTCCCCATCAAGTCAGGGAGTGTGTGGTTTCATGCACAGCTTACGTCAAAGTGCTTCGTCAAAGCATCTACAGCATGATTCTGACCTAATTTCCTTGTTTGACAGGGGTGTCTGCCACCCAAACCGTGCTGCATTGTGCTAAGTAGTCAGTTGCGAACGAGATGAACTTCGCTCTTTTCTCTTGCCCTCCAGAGGATTTTTGCCACAATACTGAGCAGACTGATAGATCGATAGCTGGCGGATGTCTTCTTGGAAAATAGAACAAACAACCGCTTCACGTCAGTCCGTTTTTAATGGTCCTTCAGAAGACAAAAGGTAAAGGCTGCATGAGACCACCGCGAGTTCACAGGAAAACTTCATTGCATACCTTTGTGGCACGACACTTTTTGTAAGGCTTGTTTTTCGCGGTAGTCTTACAGTTTGTGTCGAGAGCCTTCCTGTCACGCAAGATGAGAAACTCCGTGGTTTTTGCTTCTAGCTTGCTGAGCGGAGCGGGGGTTTCCAGCGTAAGGGTGTTGACATGTTCTTAGAAGCTGGCCCTATCAAAGTCAGAGTGGGCGGAACTGACAGCCCGATCCTTTTGTGTGGGTTGGAAGGTATTGTACTTCCCATGACGCTTAGTTTATTCGGAAAAGATTTCCGCGTTTACAAGGGTACTGGGGACGATTTTTCTCTTTTTTGGTTTATTCAAGCAGCTCTGAGAAGCTGCCTGTAGACATCTCGGGGTGCTTCAGATGTAGCGGTTGGGAATCACTGACGTACACCCTCCAAGACCTCACTTCGGAATAACTTTTCCACCTTCCTACCCTATCACTGAAAACGCTTGATATTGTCAGTTTGACAAGGAGGCTTCTGCTGTGCACTTTGTTTAGAGTCCTCGTCTCCGGTAGTATACAGATGAATTATGGCTGTCGAAAGCTGTAATTCAGATGGTAAACAGATGGCGGACCATGGTGAACAAGGTGGATGAACTGTCTGGTTCGTACGGAACGCGATTCGCACCTTCAGAGTGTAAAGTGTTCCTTCAAGACTGGAGTATTCCATGTTCCACCTCCTCTATTGCAGACAATCCACTTGAGGCTGTGGACACCTTCATTTACCTAAGTAGCATTATCTCGTCAGCCTGTGATATTGCTGATGAGATGTCAACGGAGATACAAAAAACACAAATTGCCTTCGCCCACCTGCATTATGTATGACGTCGAAAGGAAGTTCGGTTGTCATTGAACGGAGGGGCGCATAATGCTATGTACGTTCCAGGTGAGATGGCGGCTAATCGAGCTCAGTGGCGTGAATGTTGTCGTTGTTCGGCCGAGTTGTCTGTGAAGTGATTGCATTTAATGATGTGAGGCATTGAAAGCCGTAAGGAAGCTGTCTCGTTGATGACGCCTTACTCTCACTTGCAGCTCGGTTGTTTGTTTGCAGGGTGTAGGCACCTTGATGTTGAATGTTTGAATATGGACGTAGTCATTTTCAATAGTTAGGTCCCTTCCTGCCCCCTTCTTTTTTTCTTTCTCTCTTTCTATATAGGGTTTGCTGTTTCTTCATGGTTGTGTGGCGGTTAAGCATTAGTGTGAACCACTGATGTATTGCTGTCAATGATGATGATGACGTTCCAATTTGCTCCGTAGCTTGGAATCGTGACCTGTTTGCGACGGAGATGTCAACAGACTTACTGTGTTTGACCGTCGTTGTCCCCACCAATTGGCCCAAATCGGTTAGAATGTTCGCGTAGATAGTTCGGCCGTTCACCGATGCGTATTCCGGAACGTCCGGGAAGCACAGTCACTTGGTCAACTGGTCGCGGCGCACAGCCTGCGAAGGTTGGGTTACGTATTCCACATGTCAGCTGAGCGTTTGTCGTGCAGGACTTCATACACTGAGGCCACCAACAGTTAGGTGAAACCGCGCGGTGGTCAAGCAACAACGTGGTCACTAACTGTGATGACCCTGACTGCACTTTTGTGTAAAATGGGTAGGTGTCGTCTGCCTGGTTGGGGTCCTCGTGATCACTCGAATCGCTGGTTAGAAAAGCTATCCGAGACGACGGTTTGCGATAGTCAACGGCGTACTCGTATCCATACGATTTCTAATTCTTTCACCTAGTTTTCTATCACTGTTGTCATTATTATCATTACCCTGGAACCTTCTTGGTAACGTTTCTTCTTCTAAGATAGTCTACGTCACTGTTGAAGTGAGCGTCGGTCCGAGCCGTAGTACCTTCTGATCAGCCTGATGGATGTTTCGATGATGTTAATTTTGATGTTGGATAAAGAAATCAGCGTCAGATTGGTCAGAATTGTGCCAGGTGACTTTTGTTGATACAGTAGATAGGCGCATTATGCGCGTACCCTATTAACCATAATCAATTCCTTGGTTGTTATCCATTAATAGAGCTGATTTATGTTCGATTGTGACGACCAACTTTCTTGGACGAGTACCCACTGTCAACCGTATCAATTCTTAATTACACGTAGGTGACCACGTTGCTCTCACCCTTTATAAGAGATCGACCCAAGACAGATGTTTTAACGCAGGAGTGTCGCGGTATTTTGGGCTGTGGAGTATGCACTGGCTGTTTGGCACATTGATTCGGAATCATCATCATCATAGACAGCAATACGTCAGTGGTTCACACTAATGCTTAGCTGCCACAGAATCGTTCACACCTAACCGTCGAACTCAAATCCAACTTTGACAGGAGCTGTCGAGCTCGTTGACAGGAGCAGCACGAATTCGGGTATCCGGGCGTTCTGTCACAAGTGACATACTTGCGACTAAAGTGTGGACTAACGTGACTTCCAACCATGCCGTCGCCGTTGTCAAACTGCTTCGTTTTAATAGTTTGGCTCGTTCAATCAATATAAAAAATAGGCGTCGTAAATATTGCCATCCGGTTTTTTCTTATTTACTGTTACGAACCTCGTTGCGGATTTTTCAGTCCTGTATGGTCGAATGCAAAGAGCGACACTGTGTGCGGTTGTTCTTGCATTATTTTTCTATGGATTGATTGGTTTCGTAAAAACGTGGTACACCGTGTATCTGCTTGGCTTGACAGCCCTTTTGTTCTCTCCTCCCTACTGCATTTATATCGTGTAGCAATCGCTATACTGGTAATTGTTAGCAGTTGTTTTTTATCACCACCTCCACTGTATGTCCTTATTTACCCGGTGCTGTTTCGGAACTGAGAATGAGTTAGCAGTGGCTCAGTGGTGTCGACATCTGACTGTAATTCGCACGGTCGAGGGCCCACTATCCGGTTGCCTTCGTGGGTTCTACCTAGTTTTGAGCAGCCCATCCGTATTCAATCAAAATATAACCACGTGCATCATGGTAGCATGCGCTGTGTTCTGTAAAGGCCAGCAACTCTACTTCTTTTTTTATATTCACCCGCCGTTTTTGTGCTTTTTTTCTTAAAATTACGCAACTACTGAGTAGGAATTTGGTAGTTAGCTCGTGCAGTGCTGTGTAGCTGTGCGCTGCTTGATCTTAGTGACTTCATTCGGTCACAAACGACAACGGGTATTCGCATCAACTTCCGCTAACTTGCTTTTGAACTTCGACGCAGTTGTTAGGATTACGACAAACCTTACCTCAAAAACACGATTCCAACGTCGTATGTGAACTGCCTGAAATGAAGTACATACGGATTTAAGTACGGCTCTTGGCGCTTCCACCGTCATTAATATAACGTTTTCGGTATTTCTGACATATTTACAGCACATTTTGGATCGGATGCTGAACAGCCGTGCTCTCTGCACACCGTTTTTCATTTGTCTTGTGTTACTTATATGGTGGGGTAACCAAGGAAGTGTTTGTTGCGTCATCTCTCATAGAGCCTCATTGGCCTTAAGTAGTTGCTTTTGGGCAGTCTATGATGAGTTATTGATGGCCGTTTCTAATGTTACTTCCTTCTATATCGGCGTTACTCATTATGTTTCCATTTTCAACGGTAAGGCTATTCTGATTTCGATGTCCCATCCTATTTTCAGCGTTCAGCTGGTTCTCGGCCACGGAATATGGGATTGCCATGGCCAACATGGGATTCCACATGACAGGCGCTTACGACTTTCAAGATTTTGCGCTGATTACTGCGATTCACAAACCTTCTGATTAAATCTTTTGATACGCTTTAGTGGGCGTTTCACGACTGGCACTAGTATTTTTCGCTTTGACGGTTTACCTTTTAATTGGGGTCCAGTGTTTATCTGGACAGTCTTTATTTGCTTTTTGCTGCTGCCGATGTGTGCTCTGCTATATGAATTTTATACTGTTCTCTCTCCAAAAAGATTTTCAAAGCGTGTTTTGTCAACATGCATTTTTGAGTTGTCAGACACTTCGAATTTCGTTCTGTGCTTTGGATCCTTGACTGACACTTTTCTACATTCCGCACACCGATCTTTTTTTACTTATTTATAGACTGTTTTGTAACTTTGAAATGACGCCGAGAACAACGGTACGAATCCTGTTGACATAATTTTTGACTTTATTCTTGCGTTGTTCGTGTACCATACTCACACCCAGTTTATATGTTCATCGTTTTCCGGGAGCCGGTAACCCGGATCTGTGACAGTTAACACCTTTTGTGCCTTTTTAAGCCCAGAGCAATATTCTTTGAACATCATAAGCCCCGTTTGTCGTGTACCGTTCACTACATGACTTACTTTCCTTTCTCCAGCAATCTCCGCTTTGCACATCTTTTCAGTTGCAGTTAGCGATGTTATCAATATACGGCGTTACAGAATGCTATTCGAATATTCAATCACAAATAAACCTTGTCAATTCATCGTGTTCTCTGGGCGCGTCTGTGTATTGAATTCCATTCCAACTGGTTCCTCCCTATTTTTGATTTGTTTATTTTCAGCTCTACTGAATGAAAAACCAACGGTATGAAAAAAAACTTGCTATTGAGAAGTGAGTTCAAATCCACTCTGTTGTTTACGGTTGTATGGGGCGACTTTTTTGTCCTGGCTCTCACTGTCGATCTCGATGCACATGTATGTTATCTGTGTTAGCGGCAAGCCACTGACGTGTTGACGAGGAGGTGAGATGTGTAGCACGTGTACGCACGGTTCTGGTGACTGTGCTCTCGACGGTCGACCATTGGTGCCTCCGAAGTGTTAGTTCATTTGAGTTGGGCGAGCTAATATTGAGTTTGAATACGTGCTTCCACATAGGGGAAGAATGAATATTTATCACACTGTTTTAAGCTCCGCGGATCGATTGTTTCGTTGTACTTGAAATGATAAATTTTACATCAGACGGTAGGTTTTTGGCCGCTCGAATTACTGCTTGAAAACACTGTCCCAGATGATGAATCGTGACAACCCGTAGTGCGCCTGCATTGAGTACGTTTCCGGCTTTTCTGTTTGACTTTGCGTCATCAACCTTTCGTTATTTTTTTCCTATATTAGAATTTTCCACGTTGCTCTACCGGTTTGTGTCACAGTACTCTCTTATCAGGCTCATAGCCATTATGAACGAACCAATGGGTGGGAAGTTATATCATTACGTAAAATAAAAGACGCCACTGCTCTTGCTCAATCCGTGCAAAAAGGCTCATATGATAGGAGCTACTTATCGGTAAGGCTGCAGAATTAAGCATATTTTATTACTGTCTGTGAGTCAACCATCATTATATCGTCCCTTGTGCGCCTCCTTGAAGGATTGCAACCATTCCGGATGCTGGACACACCCTCGCGCCAAGTAAGGTCGTTAACAGTCATGTCTGCCGAAAACCATTCTAAGCTGACTGCAAGTGTGATTATCCTTCCATAAAGAAGGAAGCCGCTATTCCATTAAGTTGTCCGTTTAGTATTTTCTGCATGGGCTATGCTCCGGGGATCAGCCGTTGATTCTTAAGCCCTTCGGGTATCTCAACAACGCAACTTTTTACTCCTAGCCAGTAATTACCCCTCGAGATGTTTGGTTCCTGGATTTTTGGACTTCCATCGATGAACATCTGTTGAGTCAGCGATCTGGTCTCAACTTCAAGCACTGTTCTCTGATAGATGAATCTCTGCTGCGGGCTTCAAATACGCGTTGTTTGGGGACATCACTAGTAGATAGGAGGTATCAACTTTCTTCAGTAACACCCGAGCACACGCACTCTGTATACCTCATTTTCACTGTTATCAGCTCTGTGGTTCTTCAGGTATTTCTTGAGCATTCTATTTTATAATCAAACCGACACCAACGTTTCATCTGTATCCCTCTATTCAATTAAAAAACTTATGCACATCTCATTGCAAACTACACGGATTGAGGCCTTTATTATTTTTAAGACTTTAATTTGAAGTGCTTTAGATCAGTATATTAAACAAAAGCCGTTTTATACTCATAAGAACACTTCAAGTCGAAGTGGAACTTGAAGCGCCAAAGTAAAGTGTGTTTCATTTTTCGTTCATTTGACACATGTGCATTACTATCCAAACGTCTACCGAATGTGGTCGATACATCGGTCACTTAGCAGTTTCAAGTGGTGTTTCTTTACGGATAACTGGTTTTACGCCGCTCGTCGCATTCCACGGTGCAACATTTTGGTGTTCAGTGGGAGGGTGCGCCTCGGTTATTGGAACGATCTAACTCAATAGTGCTTCCTTTCATTGTTGCTGCTGCTAAATGGTTGATGGAAATTTTACCCAGCTAACCCTCGAGAGAGAGAGAGTGGCGTATGAAGTGTGACATCGGAAGATGATAGCCAGACTTCATTTATACGAGAGCAGTCGTTCATTCGGATATCCGAGTGCTCAAGGGGATTTCTTGGCCAATTGTGTATCACGAAACCTGACGATTACTGTCGACAGAGGAACAGCTGTTGCGATCATTCGAATGGAGGGCGCTACTGTTTACTGAGGAAATAGACTTAATTTTGATCGGCCTAATGGGTGAATGCACTGCTGGCATGATTTCAAAAAGGGGCCTAATGCTGCATAATTGGTCTCCATTTGCGCGTGTTCCATGCTCTGAAGTACCTTCAATTTTAACGATGAATGCAAATTGTCCTGTCCAGAAGAACAATGTGCGCGGCCACATATAGCTATACGCCGTCAGTCGCCGTTCTCTAGTCCACTGCATACGAGCACTAAACGTTTCGGCAGGACAACTATTCAACACGTGTCGCTAAAGTACCAAAAGTGTGACACGCTGCTAAACCCTGATTTGTGGCTGTTTGGGATTTATTGGTTTGATAAGTATGCAGAAAACGGATGTGCTTATGTGCAGAAGTTGGAACTGGTGTGCTACGTTCAAGAGTCTATTGGATTTTAGTTTCATACTCGCGCCTGCAGTTTCTGTCAACTGGCATGCGTGGGCGATGCTCTGTAGTTATCCGAGAAAGCTGAAGGCCACATTCCATTTTGGATTTGTGTCGGTGTGGTTATGAGACGACAGTTCTGACCGATTTCATCGACTTGACTTCTCTAACCTGTTGATAAGTTGCACGTACTTGCAGCTACGTTTATGTGTCTATACATGTTCGTGCAATGTTTGTCTTATCTGCATAAATTGGCCACACATACATAGTATCTGGTATCTGAATAATTATGAGACGTAGTGCACCACGGGCAATACAATACGGATCGAATTTTGAAGAACCTTATTTGATTTTTTATCTGCCTTTGCAAGATTTGTAGTTGTTACGCTCCGCTACGTCACATACGTGCCGGTTAACATCTGTTTGCTCAAGAGTAACTGTCTTTTCCAGATAAATATTTCTGGATTTCGCTTCCATGTGTTCTATACATTCACGCATTTTCAGACTTTAACCTCACTCTTGGTTATTATGACTCGGGCTATCGATGGTCCGGATAACAATACACAAAATGGGTAAACAGACTGGGAATAACACAACGTTTCGAGCAAGTTGTAACACTCTACGTTTCAACCACCTCGGGTGGTCTTCCTCAGGAGTGTTGTACACATTGTTGTACACACTCCCGAGGAATGCCACCCGAAGTGGTTGAAATGTAGAGTATTACAACTAGCTCGAAACGTTGTGTTATTCCCAATCTGTTTATCAATAACATGTTAAGCACGAAGTCCAAACTATTCAACTTTATTCGTACTACGTTTGGTGCGGATATCTTACAACTGATTAATAATTGAAACACAAAATGGGTGTTTAGCGAATGGGTACAAGTGTTTGAAGAGGAAGATACAAACGATGAGTATTCATGAAGAAGACTAAGGAGGGTTAGCCACCTTACGGTTACAGGGTTGCGATTGACTACGGAACTACCGTGCTTGAAAGCGGCTGTAATCAATAGTGTGAGTTGCATCAGACCCTACCAGCACCCACCAACCTTGCTGAGGATCATCGTTTGACTACGTTTACCTTCCAACCAACAGCACCTGTACTAGTCAGTGTGCAATGCTGCGGAATACCACATTAATATGCGGAGTACATGACGTAATTAGCATAGATTGGATTTCTATTTCTCCGGTTATCGATCGCGGTTTTTCACATTTCCGAACCATTCATTGGTGGTCTGTCGCGTTGCCCGTAATTTCAGGTCGTTCTGTACAGGCTAACTGAATTAGACAGCTGTGGCCAAACACCGAGAACCAATATGCGATTTTCACACAAATGGTCTAAGTCCCTGATCTGTGTGGGAAAACGTACACACTGTAAACCCTGCTTTCGATTGACAATCGAATGTCACTGTAACGTCATAAGTGACGAAGGTGGGTGAAACTGTTACATTACCGGAACCGTCAACATCATGGATGGTATATATACAAGACTGCTACTGCTGTGTTTGTCATGTGTTCTGGCACCTTTGTTAAATACAGACGAAAATGACTGTTAATGCCAGCAGTCGGAAAATGCCTTATTCTTCCACGTGATTAGCTCACATAACCATCTCTCGACAGCATTTCAGAAGCGAGTCAGAGAGAGGGAGGGCCTTAACCTATAGTTTCATTGTGTTTTGATGACTTAAACCCGAAACCTCTGTAAGTCTTTCTAATTCCTTATCACCGTGCCTACCATTTCCGTCGCCCACAACTGAATAAGCTGTCTCAGGCCCGTTGGATGGTTCATCGAAACACTCAACCCATCTGTCAAGCCACCGCTTCGGGCTGTAAATTCGTGAACCACCTTTTTCTCGTATAGTCTCTCTACTAAAGTGCAGACGGATAGTGCAACCGTAAACCATGAAAAAATACCTGGCTGCTCCTTGATCAGAGTGCTGTTTCCATCTCCGTCTTTTTCAGCCATGCAAAGGTTAGGGACCTTACCCAGACTAAATTTGCAATCAGTCGATGCTTGTTCTTTTGCAGTAGGCCTTCTCATAAGAGATGCTTGCAGCCGTCGAAACTTCTGCCCATTGCTCTCTTGTGTTACATCGCTATTATGACCTGGACAGCATGTTCGATAAATGTTTCGTACACCGCCGTCATTTAATTTCCAAATGAATACGTTTCCGAGCGGACGGTGCGATAAGGCGGACACGAACAACGCCATTGTCTGAGTCAAGGCGGCTACTCCATTCCGGGCGTCAGTTCTCTACGAATTAGAGCCATTGATAGATAATGACGACTCAGTCATCTTGCATCCATGGTTGGGTTGCACAAAGTGGTATCTGTGTAACCATTCGTCGTCCTTGAGAAATGTAGCGTTTGGTATGATGTGCGCATACTTGTAACAGATGATCACCATTGTCACTGTTTCGCCCCCAGATACCGAGCGCACCACGAAGCTGCTTCTTTTCTGGAGTTGAGCGATCAAGATGATCTCAGGTGAGACTTCCTTTTCCGAAAGCGGGGAAACTTCAGCTGAGCACATGGAGCACCCGAACACGTAATCAACCTCACAGTTGGACTGCTGTTGAAAATGCTCAGCCCATCGTCGTAAGCTTCGCTGTGGGTTATGGATAGGCTCACCATTTGCGTCACAGATCACCTCGCTCCTGCTACTAGTTGCTAGGACGAGATGGAAAGAATTTCGAGAGTTCTAGGTGGCAGCGGCACATGGTGTCCATCAGGCCTCGCGATCTTCCCCTAGTTGTTTCCGGAGTTCCAGGCGATTAGTTTTGATTACCAACTTATGGCTGCTGCTAGGCTGAACATTCTGGCGAGCCTCCAGAAGTTTGAAGGTAAGCGTACAGTCCCAACTGTTGGCAACTGAACGAGTAATACAACGCTTACGCATTGTACGCCGTATATGTGTTCAACGTCGTCTGGTGATTGGGGGCCTTCACTAGAGGTAAGCGCCCACTGCTAAACGTACGGCGCTTGTGTCCCTGCTAGGTTACATACGTCGATTTTTGGTTGACAACGAAGTGTCCTCCCACCAAAGTGTAGAGCGAGCTTGACGTGTAACAGTACATGATCCATGACATATATCCATGGGCATGACAATGCCGTAGTGCTTAGTAAACCTGCATCTGTAATGTTATTGACTCTTTCCTTATGAATGTTTTGCTCATTTTTTCGTTTATACATTTTCACATATCTGCTAACCTACCACTTCATGGTCTACCGTCAGGTCTAACGACTACCCGAGCCACTGTATCCCCGGGTACGACTCAAAACTAAAAAAAGTCGTGATGTCAACTACGATGAATCTGAGGTCCATTTCTTTCGTTTAAGGTGACGTGGCGTGAAAGTCCGAATGTGAAGTATGTCGTGACTAATATGAGTGCCGTTCGGTGTGCATTTAGTATTTACAGTCTGGAATTCGAGGGCAGCAGGTGCCAAGTATTTCGACTTGATGTAGTTACCTCCTTACCGTAAAATCGAGGAGACGGAAGAGAGTGAAAAGGGGTGCACTAGTACTCTAAAACGACTTCGGCTTTGAACATACGTATTGCCGTCCTGTTACTCAGTAGCAACTCAGTGTCCCAAGAGTTTTACTGTGGTCAATGACGGTCGAACTAGTACGGCTGATGTGCACCTGGATCAGCTGAATGATACGGGCTGATTGGGTCGCACGAACTGAAAGGACACTAATCTGGTGAAGGATCTAAATGAAGCTGGTTGGGTTGCGCCCATTTGCCAGGCTGACGGGGACGCAGGTTAACGTCGCGCCGGAAGTTTTCGGTGGGCACTGAGTGGATAAGTGTGTGAGTACAACATTTAACTACCGCAATTATACGAGCGAGTCATCATGGATGGGTTGTTCAGTGTCTTATTTTTCGGATTCAGATTGATCAGCGGAGAATCAGTGAATGTGGCGTGGTTGCGCTGAATATGTTTTCTCAGATGAACTTACAGGATGCCGCATTGTCATCTCAGCTTGTATATCTCTTTTGAATGATACCTGCATGAAGGTGATCCTTTCCTCAGTTGTCGATATCTTTTATATCAACCAAGCAGGTTATAAGTGTTTGGGCGGCAAGTTATCCGAATCACCATTCCTTTGTAGACTGCAGTTTACAACAAATAACTCGTGATTCACAGCATCTACTGAACCTATTATTCTTGTTCTATCAGATATTTTGTCTGGTTCCGTTTATAGTTCAACTTTATGAAAGTACAGAGCTTACCATCCTGGCCTTGCCAAGTATTACTGTGATGGACGGATAGTTTCGAGTGTTCGTCGTTTCTCTCCAGTAGGACGTACAAAAAATGAACTGTCTTCTAAATTAATCAAGGAGTGTGAACGGTTGAGTTCATTTAAACTGCCTATCGCGTTCATGAGCGATCGTGAATGTTCCGAGTAATGCACACAAATTCTAATCTGTATCAAAGGCTGCTGAAGCTGATTTGTATCCGAGCTGGCTTCAACGTCCCGGCAAACCATTGTGCTAAGGTGTCGTTTTGCTAACGACCCACTGGTCCTATTCTTTAATCTGTTTTACGTCAGTGAATCTGCCCTCAGCTGAGAAGGGGGCGTTTTTCGCATGATACTGTCATTAGGGTTCACTGCCCATAGCCAGTTATGCATGTTTTGCCGTCGAGAGATATCGGCGTGCTCTTAAGATCAAGATTCCCCGGACCTGTCAGATCCAACCTGTTTTTAGAGTTTGCGCTTGTGTTAAAGTGCGACGGGTGTGCGTTATTTCAGGTGCATAAGCTGCAATCTGTAGTGACATACCAGTTTTATATCCTTTCTTTTGGTTGAGTGCCTGGTCGTGTTCGTAGGAGACGCGTCAGCGCGTGCTTTTTTCTACCAGAGCTGTGGTGGCTGGAAGTCTGTTGCCACTTCTCTTGAGATTAGCCCACGCACAGTCAACTGGTGGATAGATGATAAGGAGAAAAGCTGAATGTGTGGCCAGCCTGGCGAGCGTAAACAATTAATTTTATGTGACGCAGAAGTCAGTCAGTTAAAGGAGGGAGTGAGCAAAGATCCCCCTGTCGAGTTGAATCTCCAGAGATTACGGTTGGAAGTAGAATATAGGTGGAAAATCCCTCGTTTGGAAATTGGTAACTGCTTGGACGGGAGATAGATAACCGTCGAGAAATTACACTTAATCCTTGGGGCTATGAAAACCGTCACATAGAGTGGAGAGAACGTACAGTCACATGAGACCACGGGAATATTCAATATCTGGATTATTGAAAGTAAGGCATACTAGGTCTGTTGATTCTGTACGACCCCTGAATCGGTCGGCAATACTGAACCATGTGTTACTGCCAGATGTGAGCGACGGGTCCATGCCGATGAAGCGATTGGTTAATGTCAAATAACTTAAATGATGCTGGTAGATCAATTTGTCCGAATGCCACAAATGGGAGACAACAGTGATTTAATGCGGTTTGAAATAGAACGGCAGTAAAAAACAGTGATAACAGGCTTCATTTATGATTCTTTGCAGGAACCTCAGCTGTACAGCGCCAATATGCTTAATAAGGCGTTGTATCAAGTGAACAAATAATGAACAGCCGGACCAAAAGCAAGGTCACTATATAAGGTGAACGGCCTGCTAAAGACAATTTAGCCGTCACGCTAATGAGAAACAAAGTCGGGGCAAGCTTGACAAAAGAAACGATCTGCTTATCGAACAAGAGAACAGTTAGCTGGGGCAACAGGAAACGCGGGATGGCTCCGGGGGCTGGCGAAACTCACTGGATCGTCCAGAACTAAATTCCCGTTCGCAGCCAACAAGAAAATGTCGTTGATACAACAGGACAATAATGAACAGAAAGCCGCAGTCTCTGAAAAAGGCGATGGAGAAATTGGATATAAGTAATAAACAGATGAACTTACATCATTTGCAGGTCACGAAGGAAATTGTACATCAACAAAAAGACTGTCGTCTCGATTTGCTGACTGTAACAATCTAACAATATGAGTTTGGGACTAAGACTGAGAAAAACACGTAACTGGTGTGATCGTAATGTGAAGAATTGTTTGGAACCGGTCACAATTGGGATCTAAACAATCAGAGTTCAACAAATTGCGGTCAGACAAGTCCCTCACATTTTAGCAAATCAACAACATACCAGCAAGGAATCACGACAGACTGCAAGAAATCGTCAAGAGTATTCAGACACTTCGATCAACTAGCCGATCTCAACGTGTTCCGTAATCACACCAGGAGTAAAACAACAATCAAAGGAGTGGCGAGCTAAATCGTTCCCCACAACCCATAAGGAAATGTTCACATTATTGCTCACGTACCAGTGCACAGTGTCAAACCTGGCTGCGGTCACTGGTAAATAATCATGCGAGTCAGGCAAGAAGGAACTCAATGATGATTTGCGAAACTACAGTCTGCCATACGGACGTCGAAAGGATGTTCGGGGATCCAGTGTACAGTGGTGTAAAGCCAAGATGGCTAGTGTAATGCTTTCCGGTTGTGAATCTAATCGAAGTGGCCCGTCAACCAGTGAACAACTAATACAAGAAAGATGACTTCAAGCTTACGAGCGACACATCTGGCATGATCAGTGGTTGGGGTGTGAGGAGGAGTCAGTCACAGACACCCGAAAACTAGTGATAGCATTGTGCTATCAGAGCATGAGAGAACATACGGTCGTTCTGTTCATACGTACTGAGTAGTGAATCGATCGGTATACGGTGTTAGCTTTTGTGTCTATGTCAGAATTTTCCGGCTGCAAAGTATTTTCGACATATATATTTTTTTTCAAGTTGACCATCACTCACATTTGATCGCA
>QNGE01002351.1:0-117739 GCA_008508345.1 Paragonimus westermani
CAATCCGAAAAGCATCTTTCTTACTGACAAAATGATTGGAGTTAGTCAAGTGAGCAACAATCGTGCTTGGAATCGTTTTATTCACACCACTGTTCAACTACGCAGGATGGTGTTCACGCAATCTGTCTGACATCACTATGTAGTGCGAGCAATTTGTGATGCTCGACACGAGCAAAAATGGTGAGATTTCGAATGCTGACTGTTGCCGAAGCATTCAGCATCCGATTGCGCACTCCTGACCTCTGCGCTCAAAAGATGTTCGTGCGGACAGTTAACCTCCACTGACCCACAATCAATCAAGCCCATGATTTGGAACAGTGACCACGTAACTGATATCAAACACGTCGTCCNACGTCGTCCTTAACCTATATTGACCGTTTTTCTGACTTACACCAGTCACTGCTTATCATATTTATTGTGTTGTAATCAGCCTGATGATCAAACAAAGAAAACAAGTCGTGTTCGCTACTCTGTCGTCCTCATGAATCCAATGGGTATTTTCGAACGAATTCAACCCCTGTTAGAACAGCTGGTGAAAGTGTTCTGCCAGAAAAACAACTTACTCGAATGTATCCTACTGGATCCTATGTAGACCCATTGCATTATGCGGATAAACCCTCAATAGTAAATCATAACTGCTGACTGCAGGAAAGCCAGCAGTGAATAGCGGTTATCGAAAGCGTTCGAGAGATACGACAATTTGCCAGTTTCTTGGTACACTATTGTTAACCAGCCCGTTTACTGCAACATCTGCTTATAGGTAGGAAGCAACTATTCCATCGGACAGCCACACAGAAAAAGCTGGACGCCCACCTTTCTCAACCGGTATACAAGCCTTCAATACAACGTTTTCTTGTGCCAGCATACTGTACTCTTGGTTGCCTCCCTCGAACTCACTTCAACCAGTGCGAAAAACATTCCGGTATTATGAAACGTTTGCGAAACTGTGCTTTGCGAATGAGTTGGAACGTTCATCAAGAAAACTATATGGTCTACTCGTACGAAGTGATTGAAAAGCGAGGTCACACAGTGATTGTTTTAAGTAACTCATCCACCTTATGAAGTGCGTTTCGAAACGTATGGTAGTCCCGGTTACGTGAATCACAAAAAGTAGTGAACCAAAATACTTATCGGATTGTTAAAACCAGTCTGAATGAAGTTTAGAACTGCGTACTCCCTTAGTAATTGCTACAGTGAGTAGCAGATAAGATCAAAACAATTGCCTGACTCATAGACGTTCATTATAAAAGCCCATACCATTTGTCTTCATGTATCTGGTGGCCGCATCCTCGTCTGAGTGCGCCAGAAGACAGAAAGCAAGACGCCTGGGATAAAACAAAGAAACTACTGCACAAGTGACAAAAGAGAAGTGCTTGATAACCATGCCCAGATCGTCTTTCCTTGCCAGGTAGCTTAGAGGTGACTAGAAGTGTGATGCACTCTTGGCCACATTCTCCCTCAAGTCTCTAGGAGTGTGATATGTATGTGACTGCATGTCTTCCTAATTACTCGTGTGCATACTTAATCCAGCAAAACTTCAGTCCATCCAAGCAACAATCTGGGAGAGACAGTCATGTATGTTATTTTTAAAGTCCAAAAGGGAAACCCAGCAGGCTATTTTGAATAGAGAATTCTTGAAGAATACAGTACGTAAATGATTCTTCAGCGGTGCTGGAGTTGAAGATGTGGAAGGCAGCAGGGAAGGCTCCTTCCTCATGGTCAGTTCTTTTTGGTCATTAATATTTTGCTGATGGTTATTCGTAAGGGAATGCGGATTTGATGTACCTTATCGTGGTTGGGCAGTCATCACCAGGTGAGTTTTCAAGAAATTAGACAGTAGACTCCTTCGCCAGGGAACTTTGACTTTTGACCTCACACACCGGAACAAAATGACAGCAGCAAGAGTCGTGTTAGTTACACACAAGGTATGTTGTGTTCATATCCTGAACAAAAAAAAGAATACTTAAAGACATCAACTCAGCGTGTTGTTGTGTTTTTTGAGTTAATGACTCTTAAAATGACGAAAGCGGAGCATTTTTGTCAGCCACCATACAGCACCAAAAACAACCGCACATACCACTAAGTCGCCCTCTGCCAACACTACTGGGTCTGTCGTGAGTCACCATATAGGAGAAATGGGATTATATTTACAGCAAGAGGATGCTAATTTATACAAGAAATGGAACGGTATATACGTTATGCAGTAAGGGATAACGATAATTGTAAATGAAAACAGACTCTCAGAGCAACAGCGGAAGCAAACACAAACCTCGAGTTACACCGATAACCCCAGTGACTTTCAGTGGCTGATCATGAAATTCGGTAAAACAGCACGTTATACAGTATGCGATGGACTGTCACAATCAAGTCTGTGTTACTCTCCGTTGACTGGAATCTCACCAAGAGGATTCTGTAACGAACTCTATCTTTCAGCCATCGATGACTTCTTGTGGTCTGCCGAAGGTCCGTTTGCTCTCGTTTAGTATCGACGTGGGTAACTTCCACAAATCCGTGAATTACTTTGAGTAATGCATCAATAATAAAGCAACAGATTGCATTCAGTGAACGGAACGCCTTACATGCAGTTGTCAACGAAGAACTCGCGAGGCAGTTAAGCATTGCATAATCCTGTAGTCAGTGAATTAGGTGAAGGTGTCAGACGTATTACAGGATTGTTTTGGACATCCTTATCATATTGCCCACTGTTAGATCAATTGGTTTTCGATGAAAAATCGCCGCATCACTGTTCACCAGACAGACTATGAAGCTCAGTCGGATTTTATAGGTATACTGGAGCAGATTAAAAGAGGATTGCCCCTTGGATTTCTTGTTTGTCTTCGTTCAGAAGGTACCACGTGCCGCCTACAATTTGGTCAACTGATTCAGCCATGTTCTGAAGAACATGGGGGTCTTTGAGGCAACTTGTTCAGATCGGAAATGAACTAAACGCCGTAATGCTCACACGTGAGTTTCGTATCCACTGGATACAGATCTAACACATGAAACGAGTGGTATCAGATCGCAGACAAGATAAAGTTGTAAAGATGGAAGCCGACGTTGGCCAATCTCGCCCACTTTAGTTAACAAACCGTGAGGGTGGCGCATAGCAAGGTTGGTAAATTACAGAGAACAGTCATAATGCCCATAAGAATTTTTATCCAACTGGCACCAGATAGAGTGTATCAAGGAAAACACCAATAACGTGTCTGTGTTTCGCAACTACAAAGTCATGCTATGTCGCCTGTGGTTTGTAACAGGCTACACAAACCCTTCAAGAATGCCTAGTAGGTGATCTAGTACAGTGAATGCTTTCCACTTGTGCCATACTGTGTCACGTAGGACTGAAAGTTGTCGAGCGCACCGTCATTTGTTACGTCACGTCGGGGGTTAGACAACACGAGCAATCTCGTCCGGTAACAATAGGATTTGTACTAGGACAAGCTTTAATAACGAACGTCGATGACACTGGATGGTTTGAGTTTGCGTGAAAATGTCAAACAATTTTGTAATATAATTTTCCGCGTGGTCCGGAGGCCCTCAAGCGCACGCCATATTTATGGGCCGGCCAACTAAAATCCACCGAACCTGCTGAAGGTGTTGAACTGAAAAGCACTTCATCACAAATCAACAGTGCAAGCAGATAAGATCGATTGTATATTGCGGTTCCCAAGGTCGACCAAAGCCCCCTTATAGTTTCCAGCATGCATCACATGACATTTTCACCCAGCACTTTCATCTGAAAGAAGGTCTTGCTGGAAAAGCTCTCGCACTCGCGTTAATTCGTCAACAGTTCTGAATAATACACGGTGCCTCGACAGTTGAAAACTTCTTGGATGGCTGTGCTTTTACCAAAGCAAGAATATGGTGACTAACAGAAGCCGATGGCTTCACTTTTTTATGTGTAAATACAGGCTGCTTGGCACCCTTTCCGACGGATGAGTTTGGATTAATTTGGTTCATATGAAATGCAGAGAGGTCGGACAAGTGTGAAAAGATACGTCTGCATATCGATTTATTAAAAATAGTTCACTAACATCGACTCGGTTCTTATGCTGTTGCTTCGATACAACTAAAATGGAGAATGTCAACTAATATCTATTGAGGTATCAGTCCGAAATCTGTGAGTGTCGACATAGAGGTTCAGTGGTGAAATGGGATACTAAACAACCATTAACTCAGTGATGAGTTATCACCAACAGACAGTCGATCAAACGCTAGTCATAGAAGCGGAGTCAGTACCAAACTCTGAACTCATTTTGCCTGAAACGGACACTTGATTGTGGGACCCTGTTGGTCCTATTGGCTTGAGTGGAAAGAATGCTTTATAACTAAATAATGTCGATGACAGGTTATGTTGGCTAAACGCTGATTCGCCTGTTACTCCTTATACGCAATGTTGCGTTTATGTTCAAGAAAACCCTCAAGGGAAAATACACTGCCCGATAGGAACAGGCCAATTACTTACACTAGTATTTCGGACGAAGTGCATACAGGAGTACTTTAGGAATTCACTTTCCAGACGGGTGATTTCTCGCTGGTAGCAGCTGATGCTCCTCCGAGAAACAGTTACCTTCTATATGATGAGGAAATTTTCCGGCTCGTACGAAGAACCCCACTCTGTTTATGCCACAGCTAAAACAGAAATTATAGGACACGCCTTGATTCGTCTGTCTTTAGGAGCATTCTCATTGAACAACATGACAGAGAGAGCGAAACCAACCGAGGTACATTTCACATTTATTATTGTTGGACGGATACCACCGAATCCCGATTGTCCGGGAGACTGTTAAACGTGTCAGCTACGTCAAATATGCCCAAGTATAATTAGATTAATATTTTAGAGGACAGTTTGTTGCGCGCTTGTGAAACGCGCTTCAAAGTTCGCCACGGACGTCTCGGATCTCTCATTTTTATTTGATATCTTTCTACTCAAACTCCTCTTAATTTTTGTTCATTTAACCGAACACACTTAGTCGTCCATAGCGATTTAACAGACTTAGGGTGATTGTGTAATCTAACTGCCCGGTTGGCGTGCGTCCCAACAGAAGTGCCCTTGGTGTTCTGTATGATTTGTCAGGGGGAACTTGGGAGTAATCAATTTTGTTTACCCAAAATATATCAATAGAGTATACAACAGCCTCCACAGTTAAGTACCGTCGGAGCCACGCGTAAAATATTCAGTCAAATATGACTTCGAATTCCTTCATTGTTAGTTGCCAAATCGTTGATTAAATGTTACAGAACTGGTTTCACATATACGGCCACGTAAGCGCTTCATTGTCTTCCCTCGTTGCTTATTGCTATCGGACTAAGAACGGACAAAAAACAGAAGCTTGGTGATTCTCTCAGAACATTCTGTCGTGTCGACTAAAATACGGGAGCGTACCGTCAGTTTCTAATCTGTGAGTCACTAAACGCGATTCTTTGACTTGAATTTCATTAAGTTTCGATATATTTTCAATGCCTGGTGATGAATCGATAAGGAAAGTGTTAATGACCGTAAGAACGAAAAAAGACAATCTCCAAAACACGAATTACTTGCCTCAAGCGGTGAGATACAAGGATATGTGGTGTATACACCTGAAACATCAGTCGTGATTATTTACAGAAGGGCATAAAATGACTGGTACTGCTGTAAAGCATAAAATTAATTATTTTTCTTGGTCAGCAGGTTATAATTGGACTGAAAATTCGAGATTTTTCATTGCGCTATCTAAATACAATTTAAAGACTTAAATTGTCATTTCGCCTGCAGTTGTTTTCACTAAAAACAACTCTGTCAACACTGACGGGGGAGGACAGAGTGGGTTATATACCAAACTACAACACCGAACTGATGGTTTGTTCTCATGGAGAGGCAATTGTGACATGTTGGTTTTGTTGAAAGCTGTTGGGTTTGTTCGCTGGCATCATGCTGACTAGCTAAAGTTCACCTTGTTTATTCGATCACAATTGATTGGTTTGTTGGACCATTTAGTGGTTTAGGCTGAAATATTTACCAGTCCTTCGTAGTTCTTTCGTTCACTTCAACAGTTAAAACGTCCCACTCATAGGACTAGACTGCTCTTCTTTTCTTAGCTACACGAAAGATACCTAATTGGCGAACTTAGCTTTTGCGCAGTTTGTGTAAACATATCGGGTTATTAGTCATTATTAAATTCTATACCGAGTCCCTCATAAGCTGTTCATTATTGTTCGGTTGTTTGACGATGTCTGATCGATTTGTAGAGATCTTTGTCGTTTAACCGTCTTGTTATTGCTTTGCCACCCTTCAACCTCATCTCCCGATTTCCTACCCCATGACCAGTCAGATTTTGTTTAGTTGGCCTTAGTTTTGGTTTTCTTGGCCTATCTGGGAGTGTACCTGATGGTTGGGAATAGTGGTGGTGTTGTTTGTAGCTCGGGTTGATGGTTTTCGTATTGATATGTTCGCCGAGCTTGGCATTTAGGTTGCAAACGTTTCATCACCAAGTGAAGTGACATCATCAGTGCGTGAGTGTTTCGGCGTATAATTTTGAATGTGGCGTTTGGTGAAGTTGGATCGATGCCTGTTCTTATACAGCAGAGTGGGTTGACCTACTGGTCTGAATTCTGGTTGGTCGCTTTTTGTCGTGTTTGGCATGACCCACTATTGGTTGATTTTGTCGCAATTTATCATTGACCTGATGTCCGATTGGTTGTTCACTGGAGTCCTTGGGCCGGAGTTTGATTAGCTTCTCGCTGACGTTTGGGCTTGACGTTTACGTCTCCTCAAATCCTTGATTCGCATTGGTTCATAGATTTTGTCTAGTTCGATGTGTTTGTTTATTGAACCGGTTGATGAGTACCAAGCTTCGAGAAACTCTCTTGGCCTAACTGAGAGAACCAAGTCTTATGTTGACCCTGTCCCCTGTCAGAACATTGCAATAACCGTGAGTGTGTTTGTTATGCCAGTCAATGTTCATTGGGTACAAGACACCGTTCTGCCTGCTGGTTCTGTATGGTTGAGGTTAACATGATGAACCACAGTAAAGTTTTGCCAAACTTATTTGTTGCTGTTATACTTGAGACCTCAACACTTCATCGTTTTCATTGCTATCTTGAAATCTGTCATTTAGGTCAGCTGATTTACCCATACCTTCTCGAGCTGCCTGATGTTGGTGGCTTGGCTTGCCGATACTAAGACTTCGTGAGCAGCCGCTAGTTAGATACGGTCCTATTCACCACTAGTTACGACTTGATTTGGAAGTTGTACAGAACAAATGCAAATGTTGAGGCACAATGTTCTACTGTATCATTTGTAAAGTAACATAACTGCAAATTACACGTTCCGATGAAAAATGTCAGAGTAACAGTATTTTTTCGCGCAAACTCTAGCGATATTCTATGAACCATTTGATGTGCACGGTCATGTTTCATTTTACACCACAGACCGTGCGCACACATGAACTGTAAATCCTTGTTGTTCGGTAACATGTGTCCAAGTCACAGTCAACCAGAACGTGTCGACCACAGATGCCGTTGTTCACACTGTTCCACTGTGGTCGTCAGCAATTTACACCATCCGTCAATAGCATTTGTTAGCCAGGCAATAACCGGTATTACAGTCTACAAGTCAGTTAGTAGTACGAATCACAAGAGTTGGTTAGTGATCGTGCTATAGGACACAAAACATTTTATATTAAATATTGTGTAGGTATGAAATAAAATGCAATTTACACACAAGAGAAACAGTTACAGGTGCCAGAAATAACAGCCACACCACAGTCACTTTGACAAGCCACACAACTTAGGTGAATTGCAAGCACATACTTTTAGTGCCCTCGGTTTACTGGTGGTTCCTTTTTGAGTAACTCTTGCTTGTATACAGCTGGATGTGAACGTCATCAGACTTTAGAGGTTAACTCTTGTTTTTTTTGCACAGCTGATGGAATGACGAGAAGTCAGCCCACCACCCCGTTGCAAAAACCCCGAATTCTGTCTCGGTTATCATGATGATGTTTGGTTTGAAACTGAAAAAACGTCATAACTAATTTTTCGCATGGTTTGAGTTGGCTTGGTGTTGCCAAACGGAAACCCACTGGATACGTCTACCTCCAAAAACCAATTGGCAAGCGGCTATTTCAGAGTAAGTGTGTTAGTGTTCACCACGTCTGTAGCCTCGTATTATGACTGACCTACTTTGCACAATACTGATTTCTCACAGTCATTGCTGGGTTGCTGCAGTTTGTTGTTTATGTCTGTCGATATTTTGGTGGTTTGCCGAACTACGTTATCGGATCATATGTGGTTTACTTGACGAGCTCGTATTGTGCACGTTCAGTTTGCAACCGACTCCACATTTTCTTCCTAATTCGCAGCTCCATGTGTTTTAATTCTTATATCCCACATCTTACTACGTACTGTTTTACCGTCCTTTCCGGACAATAGCGAAGATGGCCTCCCCACTGTTAGCTGGTACAATTCGTGTTTTTGGATTAGACCCAACTATGAAAAGTCAGAGCTCGGCTGGATTCGAACCAGCGACAGAGACTTCGTTTTATTAAATTAATACCAATTCACCAGCTTTCAACTTATACACAATGTCTTTACCGGTTTTTTTAAGAATTGTCGCTTCGTGTTTACTAGTGGTTGGTTGTAGCGATAGGATATCTGACTGCCTGGAAAAGAGCTGTATATTTCGATGGTTCAGGGAACCTTGTTAGCTTCTAGGACTAACTTTCTTTCCCTGGAGGCTAGTCACACCGTTCTCTTATTCAGTCGGTAGAGTGATCACTGTCAAACGTGCCCCGACTTACTGGTGTTATAACTACACTGTCTTCATTCATCTTAAGCAATAAACTTATTCTCAATTTGATCTTTGCACTACTTCGGATTACGTTGTTCAAAATGTTTACTGCCTGTTTAACACTAGTCAATTCCGACCCCAACTTTCGACATTTGAATTGTTCACTTTATTAGCGTAGTTGAATTCGCTTGGTGTTGGCCAGTATCGAGCCATCACCCGCAATTGATCGAAGCTGTGATATATCGACCATGCATCACAGATCAATCTGAAGTAAATACATATTCAACGTCCAGAACGTTCAGTGAATTATCGGACTATCAGGGTTGTTAAGATAGTGTTCTGATAGATCTTACCGATAGGCTTAAGCACGTTCCGAACAGAAAAATGTTGAACCTTTTACACAAATTCTCGTGGGTTTATGTTACCAAACAGTGTTGCTGCCTTCTCTTCAGTGCATCAAATTATTCGGTCCTATAAAAAAAGGGTTCACAAACAAATCTTCCTGCAGTTCTTCCATTCAGTGTGCGGAATTTACGCATCTGCTTTAGAACAGGAAGATTTTCAAAATTTACAGAGTGTGATCAACAACTAGCGTATACATCGATTTTTTATTGATGTCATTTACAAACGATGGGATTGTTACCCAATGACTTGAGATACTGGATGACAAAAGAGCTCTGATTACTTTCAAGAACCAAAAAAATTGAAAGTAGACGTAGCTGTGGATGTGAAATTACTTCTACAAAGAGTGTACTCGAGTGGACGAACGAAACCGGATGAATAGAGCATAACCAGAACAGCTAAGTTATTGTGGTTGTAACGAGGCATGTCGTTACCACTGCAAAAGAGTCTCATGCACCTAAAATTGAGGTTTAAACCCGGGATTTCAATGAACACTGGTTAACAAGTCAACCGAGTCTTGTGTACACAATTCAAAACACACAATTTAGTAATGAGAGAAGTTAGCATCGAAACCATACGTGGACTTCCTCACTTTGGAGAATACATTGTTGCTTATAACGATGCGGAATTTTGACTCGATTCAATATTTAACAACTGATTGGACTGGGGTGTAATGGGAACCTCAGCTCTTTCTTGTGTTTAAAGCTATGCTTCAAAGAGCTGCTAGCAGGGTATCCCTTCAGGAATGGAGAATAGTGCATTTCTATATTCAGATGTATTGATTTATGAACAAACAAGTGTTAAGTAAACCGGCAGGATATGGAGAAAATCTTCTCGGTCTACCACTTATCCAAAAGCGCGACACAACAGAATATCTGATAGGGGACCAATACAAACGTCGCGGTAATGATACCGCATCAGGATCGACCGAACAGTCTCAGAGTTACGCCTTGCGTTATTTGCTAATTCCTTTGCTTTGTATTGCGCTAGTTAACCTGCAGTTTGTGACTTAACATGTGCTGATACGATCAGTCAATGGCAGGCTGTGATTTCTTCAGTATCGTCGAAACCCCGTACATTCAGCTTCTTGTCTCATTAACGTGAAGCGCTTACTGTAACCAGCACGACGTCTTGTTGTTTGACTGACAGCTTGCAATTAAAGTTCGATTTCTAGGGCTTCTCGAAGTACCTAATTCCGAGTATCACATATGACCATCCTACACGGTAGAGAAGAATATTTTCAAATACTGGACGCTAAAGATTGCACACATTAGCAAAATAATACCTAGTGGTAGACGCAGCGTTCATGTGAAGTGGACAGTAAGGTGAAGGATACTTTAAGCCTTAGAAGGCATCCTAATTCACTATTGTCCAGGAACATTCTTGGAGCGAGGAATCGGAAACGGAAAACAGTTTGTGTATCTGCATTTTTCATTTTTTAGAATGCTGACATTACTTACGGTGAATTTCGGTGTGGTCAGATAAATATCCCCGGTAGCAAGAAAGCAACTGGAAGTCTTCAGCTGGAAGCCTAGG
This sequence comes from Paragonimus westermani, assembly GCA_008508345.1. NCBI lineage: Eukaryota > Metazoa > Platyhelminthes > Trematoda > Plagiorchiida > Troglotrematidae > Paragonimus > Paragonimus westermani. The sequence continues at coordinate 10,706 of QNGE01002351.1, forward strand.
GAACCTAACTGTAGGAAAATGCGACCAGCGGTCAGTCTATTTGTACTCACGAAACAGATGCTAAAGTATTAGGGAGCTGAAGCGAACTTCGATGTGAGATATTGAACATGAACGTGAATACGTTAGTCCGAACATTATGAATGAACAACTTTAGTTGGTGGTTTGAAGTACAACACCGACGTCAAACAGTTGGTGATCTAGGAGTATATAGTTGTTCAAACTACATTTTGGAATGTGTCAAAAATGTTTGGTTAGCTGTTTTTTCAGTAACCGAAATAAAACATATCTATTCGGTAGCATTGAGCGACAGAAAGTCTGTGTTAAACGAACTTCGGAATCCGATCAGATCTTCTGCAGTACGAAAGAGGAAGATAGTTTTGAATGTCGAGTGCCAGAAATGAGATCATTGGCGTACTTTAACAGAAACGAACCATTGAGAACAAACATTGGGCTCAGGGTAATGAAAAATATAGGCCGGCAGAACAATTGGAAGGTTTGGAATCAACATTTGAAGATACACAGCTCAGAAAACAAAAATTGATAACTTAACAACAATTTATAGACAGTTTATTGAATATAAACATGAGAAGAAAAGACGTAATTTGGTTACTCATGTAAGTAAAGCCGGTACACTGATCAAGAAGACAGAGATGCGATGCCTTTCATAAACTACTCAACAACTACATACCCATGTGGACAAGACGAGAGAATGCGCCAACAGTGGGCCAACACTGATTGCAAAAAATTAATCTGGATCCCTGTAGTTATTCTTCAACAGCAGGTATTCCACCAAAATCATTTTCAGAATCTGCTAACCCCACAGATGCACAAGCAGTCGATCAACACTGGAGTGAATCCTCAATTGTTATCAATGTGACACTGGTAATTCTCAGACAGTTTTCACCTTTTGTTCTCGAGTAAGCTGCAAACATGACATCGTTGCTGACAGCACTTTATGCCTGTGACTACTTCACATCAAATTTGTTTGTTTACTCATCTGTTGACAAAATTAGAAGAATTGGCCAGAATAGGATAACTTTGATGTAAGGCGTGCGACCAATTCTGTTCGGATTTTCGAGCATAAATTCGACTCCCATAACTGTTGAAATAAGCGCACAAAGTAAAATACTCGATCTACCTTGCTGTCAGTACCTCACAATCGTTGACCTAGCCACGATCGCTGTTTAACAATGAGACAACGCACGAACAAATTGTCAGTTCGTTGGACACACGGGTCACGTGGATACTAAGCCCGTACTGTCCAGCAGAGGAGGCAAGGTGAGATTTTCATTCGGGTCCCAGAAACTCAGAAAATCGATACTAAATAGTTCAACAAAAATCATCTGTTTTCGTGAAATTATGAACAGAAAATGTGATCACAAACTTTTTTATTGGACCTAAAGCGAATATAAATGTTTACACATGAAACTCTCTGCTGTGATCAGTACTTCAACAACCCGCATATGGATGAAATCTGTTACAAAGGTGGTGTACGGAAGTAGTGGGTGTGCTGACAAAACATTTTCACCTGACATCAACTGATGTAGCGCAACCAATTGGCATGACGTTTTGCTGTTGGCAAGTTTGTATGCCGGTAGAGTACTCCACCAACTGTCCGCTGGATAAGCTCACCAATTAACAAGTCTGATGAGAGTCATTCACGTCACAGTTGGCATAAGATACGCACAAATATATATATATCCATTTTACGATTAACTGACGTTGAATTTTAGCCTACAAACATTAGTCACCCGTTTTGTTTGACTAGAAATGCAAGCGCGTTTTTTTCAACCACATAACACCGTTTTCATTCGCAGAAAACACTCGGTCACTGGCCTAAATCACCGGTAATCGGTTGTGCTAGCAGTTCATAAGCTTAGTATTTTAGGCTTATCTCACCGGCATTGACCGAAATTCGAAACCACTTTTTGATTCAAACAATACAGTCATTATGATAAGTCTCAACAAGTTGTGATGTGTAATTTTCCGAGCCAATAGGTGCTGAGTTGTTTGGTAATACAGCATTACAAGTACAAGGTATTTTTATGTAATTGTGGCATGACTGTTTCAAGCTGCAGAAAGATGTAGAAATGTAGAAACAAAGCATCATTAGTGATAACTGACAAACATAGAAAAGTGTATATTGCAAAGTGAAACCGAACCTGAAGAAATTCGACTTAGTAGGTGATGCAAAGTCTCCGAAGCCGAGACGCCAAGTGAGAAGAAACCAGTTGACTAAATCGTGAATAGCACTAGACATTCTTGATGAACGGTTATTAGGAATCGCTCATTCTTTCTCAGAACGAGTGTGGTACAGTTTGGTAAGCTATCAATGATAAAAGAAATGCCAGGATCGAATTAAATGTACAAAAAACAAAAACTTCAAGAAAACTGCCAGAGGGTCCTCAGGCACTCCGTGACTTCTGAAACGTGGATGACCAGCCCGTTTGATGAGGCTTCCGAGCACCAGGGACGGTGTTCTGCGAGGAGAGGAGTTGTGTAAGATGCAGTGGAAACTAGAAGACGCATACGGTTTAAAGTTGAATTCTGTAGAAGAGCGTACTTCCGTATTGTTAACCTCATTTTGGTTTCCGTTTGTGTAAATCATGTACCTGGCTTATTGAGTCCACGGTCCATGGTTTTTGTGTTGCTTTCTTTAACAGAACTTCTACTGGAGCCTGTGTTTTGGAAGAACGCTGTCCTTCGGCGCCCCTTTTCATCCAAAGCTGGTCCACAAGTGTTATGATCAACCCAATTAAAAATGGCCGGTCCGACTGTCCTACCAAGATTTGAAGAGAAAGTAGAATGCCAACAGAACAAGCAAAAGGTAATCAGGATTCGAACAAAGCGTGTACGATTAATGGTGGAAGCAACAACCACCTTGACGACGGCGGTCGGGAACCTTTCGTTGTGCCAGCTGGCAACCGCGGCATTCTTCTGCCGATGCCGGAAAAGTGTATTTTTGGATGTCGTAGTGGCAATGAGAAATCTGTATGTCGACCAATTTCCTTTTATCTGGTCTAAAATAGTGAAAGCCGTAAAGAAGCTGTCTCGCCAACGACGCCTTTACTCTCACTTGCAGCTCGGTTGTTTGTTTGCAAGGTGTAGGCACCTTGATGCTGAATGTTTGATTAAGGACGTAGTTATTTTCAGTAGTTAGGTCCCTTTCCGTCCCCTTCTTTTTTCCTTCTCTCCTATATATAGGGTTTGCTTTTCATGGTTGCGTGGCAGTTAAGCATTGGTGTAAATCACTGATGTATCGCCGTCTATGATGATGATGGACGAGACGTTGTTCATTATTTTGAACAGTCAAGTGGGGGGTACGAAGAAATCTGATGGGACCTCCCAAGATCTCTGACGATTGCTGAGTTATCTATGCTTCCAGCACAACAGAGGGAACAGTTTCAAGGTATGGGACAACAGCCAGGCGGAACAGTCAATACATTCGTGGGGGATTTTGGTCACCATGTTGAGCGGACGAACAACGGTGAGTCTGCGAGAAAGCGTGATAAGTCAACTGAAGCCGTTGCAGCAAATTAACACCCCCAGGTTAATTAATCGTGCATTCTGTGGCAGGATTTTCAATCACGGCGATCGGACTGAGACCGTAATGATGCAAAACATTACTGAACTCCAAAGTTCCTTGAAGCAAGACACTTAGGCAGTGGAATAATCATTTGTCACTATTTTCTTGGTTTCCTTCAGGAAATTGAGACCGTGAATTTAATGAAACCGGTTTTTGAGCTGCCTCAAAAGCTGTGTGCACTACCATCGATTAAAAACAGACGAACGGGTGTTCAATAGATTGTGCAAGCTAATCACGATGTTTAATTTGTTATGGGACAGAACAGACGCTTTGACGTTCGAACCTATTTCTTTTCGAAAGTTTTGCTCGATTGTATGCTTCACATTTTATGAGAACGCATGAAATGAATGGGTTAGTTAAAAACCTATATATATATATTCTGATTTAACTGTTCATAGTTCTAGATAAAACGAGGTGTTACAGATCTTTGTCAGTTAATCGTTGCATTTATTTGGCATCTTGCTGAATCAGATACACTAAATTTTCTAATGGAGCGTGTGTGCCAATGTTTTGCCTAGGTGAAACCGTCAGTTCTAATTTGATTTCCTACCATCATTTCCCACACAAAAGTGTGAGGAATTATGCATAACACTACTTGATCATTTAACAGTTGATATTTCGGAACTAGTCAATTTAGAAAAGCATTTGTGCACTCAAACTGGACAGTTTGAAGCACTAGGCTCACTCTAACCGCAGAAAAGAACGGAATGTCAACGCCTTGCTTATTTTTCCCAGTTTCAGAAGGAGTATATACAAATCATATGTAATAGAGAAAAGGATACCGTGAAACGGTGTTTGTGAGAAATTTATGGTTAAATTCAAGCCGGTGAAATCGGAAGTCTTTTTAAACAGTTCAAAGGAATGATTTGTCGTTGGGTTTTGTGATTGAAACGGAATGGTCTCGCGGATGATATCAAAGGCCCCATCATGTAAATGTGAGTGCGCAGTTGTGCTTTTCTTAAACCGCCGGACAACAAACTTTGCGACCTCTGTCCCCCTAAGTGTTCCGTCGCGTTCGTTAAATGTCAATTCACCTGCGGTTTCATTGGTGTGACCAAGGACAAAAAAGATGGACAGTGAGTAACAAAACACTTTACACAACAGTTGAAGCGTTGATGAAAGAGTGGTTTGGAACTGGTAAATCTGTCGTTCAGATGTCTTCATTATCATCTGACAATTATCCTATTACCTCTTACGAAGAATATTGTTATAGAAAACTGTTACATAATCGCGACCCAAGTTTACTAGCCATTAACGAAGGTGTGCTAACTATTCGGCAGTATGTGTATGGATAAATCTTGCTTGAACAACCCACCAGGTTGCATCATCTTGATTATGCTAGTAACTGATGAAGAATTATGCTTAGCCATTGTTCGTCTGGTTCTATTTGGAAGTAAACCAAAATTTTACATACCGCAACCTGTTTTTTTATGCTCATAGTAACCTCAACTAAAAGGAAAGTTACCTTCTATTCAGAAACAGTTTACTCAAGCGTTCTTGTCAAAGTTGACAAAACGATGCGGACTACACAGATAAATCTAAACCACCAATTTCCTTCAGCTTGCGCAACGGTTGGTAAATACCACGCCAAATAACTAAAGCCTTCAACTCTCCCTATTATGCTGCAAGCTCTAGTACTACCTGAAGTTTAAAACTTTCCGTATTACACCGCTTTAGTGATAGCTTGCTTGTTAATGATATTCTGTTACTGACCCAATATATAAACACTTCCCACTAAAAGAAGCTTACCACAAAATATTCCCACACTCTGCCCAGAATCACTCTAGCGTGGGACAGCAATCCATATGGGTTCATGAATTTGGGTTAATTTGAGCGATTGTATACAACAGAGAAACATAGGGATATTTTCCGATCATTGCCATCATTTTTTCGGAGATAAAATGTCGTGACCAGTCGGAAGTCGTTGAGGTAATAATCACGTATTCTCACTTGAAGTTATGAATAAAAAACGGATCATCCATATACTGGGATTTTATGCCCACACGCGGGTGTACGGCAAATGCCCACACGATCGGCTCATCCCGACTAGATAGGACCTTCATCCCACATTAAGCCCAGATTAAGTTGAGATGCTTCAAACTGAAAAACCAATCAACTCTCAGTGCTTTTCATTTAAAAAACTAAAGCGAAGAATTCAGCTAATGTTTGGAACAGAATGGAACACTTAAAATTCATTCATCTGTCGACACGTGTCCGATTAGCTAACCCGATTAATAACCGTCTTGATATTTTGGAAGGACAGGACGTTCTTTAAACTGATAACTTTTAACTAGATATTTCCGTGTATATACTACAGGCTCGGAGACAGCACGAGCTCATCACTTTTCTGGCCCACTCAACAAGCTGAATGCAACAGTCACTTGTCCCAACGAAATGTATGTATCTTTCATCCCATTACAAAACATAAGGGCTGACTTCTTTGCTGGTAAAGCGTTTTTGTGCAATAAGCTAATAATCCCCCTTGTTTCACTGCCTTCGCGACAGAAATCTGGAGGATATATCCATTAAATCTTGTTCAGGCGTTAAAACCATGGAAGCCGTTGAGAGTGACCTAACCGATGGTTCTAAAACTACACCAGTGTTATGTAAGTTTCAATTTGCCGATATTTGCTTTGACGAAGCGTTTGGCATAACAAAATATTTGTGTATAATGACTGGCCACCATTTATTCCGTGATATGAGGTTCTTAATTGCGCATATGAAACTAGAATCATTACCAAAGTTAGTACGAATGAAGTTGAATAGTTTGGGCGTCGTGTTTGACACGTTATTGATAAACAGAGTGGGAATAACACAACGTTACGAGCAATTTGTAATACTCTACGTTTCAACCACCTCGGGTGGCCTTCCTCAGGAGTTTTGCAATCGAAATCACATGCGAAAACATATACGATCGTTCTGTCATATCAACTGACAAAACGCGATAACGGATACAGTCCCAAATGGCTAGCTAGTTTTAGAAAGTTATCGGTTCACAATGTTATCATCAGACACTTTCAAGAAAATGGACGCACACCTGACTCAACAGCATGACTTAAAACAGTTACCCAGTTTACAATTTGCAATTTCTGCAAGCTGCTTTCTGTTGAAATATCGCTACCTTCCGGAACGAAAGCAAAAGTCAGTCTTCGTGGCACAAAGCAAATCTCGGTGTGTTTAGTTTTTATTGGTTATTTTATAGACTAGACGCATCGGTAAAAATGAAGAATTACAATTGATGTTGACGCTCTCGCTTTCTCATTGGTCGGCTCGACTCCGCTTGAAGCTAGTTTGTTTCAACGCGGGACGCACTTAAACAACTTGTTTTACTCCGGTGCTCCTTATAACAAAATCCGATACTGGAGCAGCGTGCCGTGCTGATTGGTCCCCGCGCTGACAGACAAGTCTGTTCGTGTTTTCGACACTGATTGGCCGTAGACTTTTGCGAATCAAAGGTTGACTTCGTATCGTTGCGTTCGTCCAATCCAATCCCTTTACACTTTCAAAGCGCTTAAACATTTATCATCATCATCATCATTGTCAGTTTGACAAGGCGGTACTGTGTCCTGTGCTGCCACTCCCCATAAAAGTGATATGGAGTAATCAGGAAAAAGAAATTGTTGAAAAAGTTTGAAGAGGTATTAATCGATGAAGACGAAGAGGAAAAAACTAGAATCTATGTAAACCACTGACTGCGACACGACTAGCATCTGAATTCACCAGTTTGTTCGATCATCAGGTCCCCAGCCGGTCAGACGACACCCATTCACTTTGCTAAACGGAGCAGTCGGGGTTTTCATATTTCGTGACCACGTCGTTGATTGACCACCACACAAACTTACCCGACTGTTGGCGGTCCCAGTAAGGTGACGGTAAGGCAAACGTTCAACTGGCATGCAGAGTACGCGACCCAGAAATCGAAGACGATTAGTTGACCAACTGATCGCGTATCCCCTCGTTCTGGAGCAGCGCCAGCGAACGACCATATTGCTCGTGCAACATATCCACCTGATTTGGACTACTTGGCGGACACAAAGTTGGCCACACGCAGCAAGCCTGTTGACATTTTCGTTGCGAACAGTCCACGTTTCTGGAGCATAAAGCAAAACAGAATGCACATATCATTTATATACCCTAACTTCCATATACAACCGACCGAATTTCTGAAGCCACAGATGAAGAAGATCAGTAAAGATAACTTGTGCATTTGTTATCCTAACTGATATCTCATCAGCAACATCACAAGCTGACGAGACAATGCTACCCAAGTATGTGAAACTGCCCGCCGTCTCAGAAGGATTGTCTGCAATATAGAAGACAGGAATTGGAACACCTTAGTCTAGAAACAGCGCTCTGCTCTTCAAAGATGCGAAGTGCATTCCATGTAAACCAGTCGAGTAGCAAACCTTGTTTGGCATGTTTTGCGTGTCATCCCGAAGGGGCCAAGTAAGACAGTGTCATCCACACACAAGAAGTACAACACCAGGTTCACCAAATCCCTCGAGCGCACTTTTCGAAATATCGTCCGCCAAAAGATGATCAGATAGGTCTAGATCGGAAGCTTGTGATGAACACCACTAAACGCAGTGAACACCCAAGACGGTAGTCTATAAACCCTGCCGGCAGATTGCGCATACAGTGATCTCATCTATTTCCTCAAACTTCCTTTGGGAAGGAGGCAGATACAGAGGACGCTAAGAGCAACCGAATCAAAAGTAGCCTTTAGGTATAAAAGGACCACAACGGTCGGCCGCCTAAGGAATTACCGCTGCTTTAAGATTCATCAAATATTAAGAATGTGATCAACGAATAAACCTGGATCCTGTCTATAACATACGTGTCTGACTTCTTCTGAGCTTAGTAAGCCGAGTTAGTATGAGACCAATTAGCAACCTGGACATAATAGGCATCGGGATGAGACCTTTATGACTGCCATATAGGATTCAGGTCCCTTTTTTGAGAAGAGGAATTACTTGTGATAAGGACCCATTACGAGGTGCCTCTAAATATTCGCAAACAAGCTGAATGAGTCTCACCAGTTCTCTTGTCAACTTTTTCGCATCATTATTGAAAATAGAGGGTGTCTTGTCATACCTCAATAACACAACCCTGGGACCGTTTATGCTTCCAAATAAGGACTGTCTGAAACGCAAAAGCTGACTGATTAGGCCCATTGTCCACTGGGTCATGCTAAGGCCAGCTTAACTCTTCTTCAGAATGTTCAGTCTAGCTGTCAAGTTGGTGCAACTGTCTGCTGATAAGTGAATAATCTTCTTCACATACGACTGTACGGCTAGCACAATCACGCATCGGAGAATAAAGCCTTTTACTGTTTACTGATGAAAATGATTGACCTTTCCCTTTGGCCGTTTGACCAAATGGTGCCCACGGTTTTTACACACTCCCTTGGTTGGCTTGCGTCTACGTTCTTGACGGTCGCCAACATATGCACAGCCGGGTGAAGACGCATGACGCTCGATTACAAGGTTTGTCGACGTGACAGAAAACCAGTCCTGTCACAACTGCACAGCCTCTTCAAAACATTCCTCCTCACAGCAATATTTCACAGATGCTACAAATCCTCACTGGTGTTCGTTTGGAAGTTTCGTGTGACTCGAACTAGATAATTCAAAACATTAAGTTCCCTTTATGCTTTCAGTGAAAACAAAAACTACGTAGGTTGTGAGATGATAACATACTGATTTGTTGTTATCAGTCGCTAGCGTTAAACCAGCAAACTTTTCACCAGCAGCTCACAGTCACAACAACTGAACGAACCAGCTACGTATTTTTAACCTAGTGGTTCCGCAACAAGTGGATTGATTGCGTCAACGTCTTCTGTGAGAAAGAAACTGGCCGATGTTTTCCGAGTAGTTCCATTAGTCTGCAACAGTTTCGGGTTACGATTGCATAACAATACCTTCAGTGACTTGTCAGGGCCTGCTAGACGACCATTTACTAAGATGTGTTTTATGTTCATTGAAGCTGGGTTCTTCGAGCCCATTATAACCAGGAAGTCGTTTTTGGAGTTGCCGATGGTGAACCCTCAGGAATGTGTTTCGTCGCCGACTAATTCTGCTTTTACGAATGTCATTGCGACTGCAAGTGAACTAGCATATTGCGTGAAAGGTAGACTGCCCAGTTCCAAGTTCGAAGCTATGAAGAGTTAAACATCTAATACGTATCAGAATGCACAATCCAGGACCTGGGTAAGTTCGTTGAAATGCCGACTTTAGTTTATGACTCACATTGTTGGTCAACTTATCATCTATGGCTTGAATATGCTAAAACACTTCTTCCTTTGATGTCTGTTGCCATTTTCAGTTCTTTCAAATCATCCTAGTAAGCCAGTCTTCTTCCATATGACTTCCAGTGTCTACCTTCCCGGCTCTATCAAATTATGTTCTCACTGTTCTCCGTTTGAAAGTAATTAGGGTCAGGCTGGAGAACTGCATATATCGCCCACTCTTTGTTGGCTCGCGGCAAGGAATATCGTTACGGTGTACTATCCTGATATCTAATAAATTTTCTAGAAATGGCAGACGGTTGTTACTTTCTTTCTCAAAGGATACACGGGGGTTGGGTGGATGGAGTTCATATCGTTATAACATGGAGTAAACATCAGTTATCAGTAAAAATTCGAATGTCGTCTATGTAGTGGTTACGTAGCAGGACGACAGAAATTCTCTCACAGAACTGCCTTTCAGCCGTTCCCAAAAATATCTGCCAATACAGGACCAAAAAGGACTACCCATGGCTACTCCATCTATAAGTCACACTGTTGAATTCACACGGAATTCGACTGCACAGACGAACATGCGATTACTGAAATGATCTAACTGAATGCAAGAGCTTACTAGAAATAAAATCGTACAGAAAATTAACATATTCATCAGGAGTTACAACGGCAAACAAAGAGTCGAAATCGACCGAATTTGTCACTTTGGAATCTACTGAATTGTTCATTAAAAGTACTACGAGTAGAGTTGTGATAACAACTCACCATTTGGTTCAACCTGTGAGTAAAGCTATGGCTTGTCGAATTGCCCATGGATAACATCGGTCACACTGGGTAACCTACTTGTTGACTTTTGTCAATCTCCTAATCTCGAGTACCTATCTGACTGATTATCAAAATACTTCATGAGATTCGGGGAGTAGTACCCTAAAATCAATTAATGATCTTTATCCTGAAACGTGCTTTCCTTCTGAGGGTTAAGAAGTAGAGGGTGTCGATTGGCTTTCCCCCTAAAATGGGATGTATACTATGGTGTGGGTCAGTTACGCAGTCCGCTTCTTGGCTTCAGTGATCAATATCGCGCACGATATCGAGCGAGACAGCGGCAATTAACATTGTCAACTTGATACGGTTTTTAAGTGATGACGTTCTACATTAACGATGGGGATGGGAATAAACGTAAGACATGACTTATTAACATTGAACTTTTGGAGATGAAACTCAAAAACAACATAACTCGGCAGAAAAATATGTGGTAAGTAAATAGACACATCATCTGATGAGCATTGACTAACGTCCAGGTCATATCCGGCATGCTGCATTACTTTAAATGACTAAGAAGCAGAACTTCTGTTGTCCAGTGTGAGGTGAATGACCATGTTGTACCGTCCACCTTGCTGATGACTAAGTGATCACACATAGTGTGTCGTTTCTTATTAACTCGCTCGATCCGTCATGTGATTACTTGCCGAACGCATGATGAACGACAATATAGACGCGCTCTTCCGTTCCATTTTGGTTTACGGCATCACGTGACTTCCGCCAAAGGTGATTGTGTTTTCTAGTTTACTCAAAATATTGCATCAGCTGGACTTCTGAACGACAGGCTATGGTGATCTTTAGCATGCAATATATACCGCAAATCAGTCTATGATATCCATGTCGTGGCTACAAAGATGCTATGCTTTTGAGGATGGTTCTTCCGGTCAATTTGCACACCACTGTATACATTTATACCGATTACCATCAAACCCACTTCCTTGACATAGTGCATCCAAAAAAATTAGTAGACAATTCTGGAATGAATTTCTGGATGTCATTATTCGAATAAACGCTACATCCGTTGCAGAATTTACCAACAAACACCTCCCAGCCTAGTCAGACTTGAATCACATGGCAGTCCTACATGCTTGGCAAAAAGCCTAAAGCGATAGCTGAGGCAGACAGAAATGTAACTAAGATTCACCGCTGAATCCGTAGGTTCATCCAATCAATACCGGACCAATGGTGTGTACACCGCAAACAAATACTATCATACTAATTCTTCCACATGTAATCAATATAAATAACACCAACTCTCCTGGTAATTGGAACACAGTTCGACCGAGGCCACTTCTCGGAATTATTTACTTTGAACTAACACTCAGCACGATGCCATAGAAAAAGGTGTAAAGAAGCATGGTGGCAAGTGTCAGTTGGCGACGAGCGGTAGCAATCTTCGAGACAATGGCCATTAAAGAGAAAGCGCAGATCGACCGTTGAAAGCGGGGAAAAAACAATTGTAAAAGTTCCGTTAAAGTGTTTCATTTACAGCACCAGCCCATCACATCAGTTGACAGTATTCTAGAATGGGTTCAGGGGTTACCGTATCTCTGTCGTCTGATCCCTTGGAGAAATAGAAATAATTTCAAAACATGGATTAAAAAATGGACACACCTGACAGGGTATAGAGAGGATTTGTTGGAAACTCATTGTTCGGTTGTAGTCGTCTGACAAATGAATTTGCTATTTCTATACTACGTACCTCAGATCTCTAGAGCACTAATTTCTCTTCTACAACTGTACGTAAGACATAGTCTAGACAGAATCCTGTTTTGAATTCACAAATCAAACCGTGCTTGAAACTGTTTGACACCAATATATTATGCAAATACCTATAAGGTTTCCAGTGAAAGCTTCTTAATCCTTGGATAAGCGAGAACAGGAATACCGTGGATTGGGGAATGTTAGGAACAAGAGAACTCGATTTATGCCAAAAAATTAGATGCACACAAGCCCACCAGAAGGAGAACCTTAATGGAAATCTTGAACTTCTGTTAAGGTTTAGACCACACTGCGCTTTTTCGGTGAAGACGGTAAACTCAACCCATTTGAGAACTCCTGATCACAGCGTCATCGACTGGCACCGTTTTTTAACTCCCCTTTTGGCATGAACACTATTCAAGCAATTTTGTGATTGTGCGTGTTCAGCTACACATATTGTGGGAAACTTGACGTTGTTTGTAGCACAGTTTTCTCAAGAGCACCAGGGCCAGAATGTAGATTCTGGTGAGGATAAGGATATTCAATCTTGACAAGTCCAAGTGAGAATGAAATTGGGGTCTAGTGCCTCCCTCTGAAGAGGGTTAGCAGGAACGCTTGCGTGAATATGAAGCCAAAAATTGAATGTGAGCTTGCTTCGATATGAAAGCCATTTGACCAGATACCTGTTTAAGTTAGTAAAGATAACCGTATAGCACCCTTTTCAAGGCCACCCAGCTGAGAGACACCAAGCCAACCCCATGTTGTTCCTGATTTTATGATGACGTACCAACCGATGGCGTTCAGTATAGCATTACCGAACTTACACCCTACGCTATGTCGGCAAAAATTTCAATAACCACTTTCGATGGTAGACTCAAGTAGTACGGATGTTCAGGACTCCAACACAAAACCAACCATTGTAGCTTAATGGGTATAGATAGGCTTTATCCTGGTATTCTGTGAGAGACAACTTTCAGCATGACGAAAGCCGTTCATAATCTGTGTAGACTACAGAATTAGTCTTCCTAATCTAGTGAAAGAAATCTATGTGGTGCCCACTTAAGAGAAATTTCAATTAATGATTTTTCTCAACACGGTACTTCTTGTAATTCACAACAGCAGTATTGCATTGTATCTACAGGAAACCCCGGCTGGCTATTGCAACGAACAAACTAGCTTGATCCGATTGGTTTGAACCTCGGACCTCGTACGCATGTGTTAATAGATGAACATCCTGTGGTTTTTGTTGCAGACAATCTGCGCAGCCGAGGGACGCTTGTCCAGATTCAAGGGGTGGGCTGAACCGGATAAACTGCAATTGTTTTATGTGAAAATTGCATCATATAGCTGACAGGCTGCCTGCTATCAGGAATAGAGTTACCTTTGTATGGGATCCACCCGACTCCTCTGTGACTGCTTGACAAGGATGACTGATAACAGATGATTGGAAGTCACCCCAGGAAATGTCACCCTAAGAAAATGGTCTTCATAAACATGATGCCGAACAAAGTAAATTTTAGGGCATATTTTAACCACAGGCCACTGTTACCACAACCTTGGTTAAAATCGTTTTTCGTAGAGCGAACTACGTTAGACAGTAGGCTTCCCTGAAATGGCTTACACTGTGATCGATCGATACTAGGCCAAAATTCTCTCCGTCACACTTACACACCAAACCGTTATCCAAATAGACATGATTGCTTGCTGACCAAAACTCTTCTCCGCACCCCGTCTGACAAGCATGCTTAACCTATCATGTGTAAATAAACGGACGCCCCACACAGAATATTTATTTGTGACCGGTTCAGAATTGTCAGGCCAGGTCCATCTTTTCGTTCAACTTTTGCCTGATCAACGGAAAGAAATATAAGCGTGATAAACTGTGTCTCAGCTATGGAAAAGAATGCCGCATGGTTAACGATGACATGTATGGAAATGGACAGTACTTTCTAAGGTCTTCTTGGAAGTGATCGGTGCTGCCAACCCGTTAGCCGGTTTTTATATGATGAGAGGTTATTAGAAGTGCGTTTGTGCTATTCCCTACTGTAAGCGGAGTTACCACCTTTGGAAGAGTAGGAAAACGTTCAGGTGATGCAGGCATCAATTCTCGATGTCTCGAGCGTTTGCTGGTTTTGACGGAAAAAGTTTAAGAATACAAGGGCGGGGAGTACGGGCGGACGTTGCGCTGCATTTAATCGGTCAGGTGGATAAAATCTCTTTTTGTTTCATTTCGGTGAAAAAAAGTGCATATGGAGTACAAGTGGATATGCATCTACGCGTGAACAACCATGATCAAACTCCTGGTCTTGTGTGAGATGAACTGTTTTGTGCTCTGACCATCCCAGTCTGAGAGAAAGCTAATTTTAATTTCGACTGGTAGTTCACCTTGTCTATTCGTACTTCTTATTTAGTGTGCAACTTCTGCGAGTTAGATCCGTGCGGATGCGCCAGGGGGTTGGCGCCCAAAACAGCCTCAATACTATCAACTGAATGGTGCATAGACAGTTTAACAGCATCTTTCGCAGTGTTCTAGGCTTAATCGACCAACGAATTTTATAGAACTAGTTTGGAAATCAGCCAAAACTTTGGCCAATCGAAATGTTAATGAAGTTTGGGCTAAAGTGCTAGGGTATATAAGCCTGTGTGTGTATCATGTGTAGAAGTTTGAATGAACTACAATTTTTCCAGCTTATGTTATCAACTGCTTGCTTGACTGATCACCGTTTTAGAAGTTGAAACGTCGTGTGAAAATTCAGATAACATTTTTGTAAACATTTACGAGGTTTTAATTGGTTTCTGCGGTAGAAAGTAGTGCCACATGTACAGCAACATTGTGATAACCCTGAGTGACTCACTTTTCAATGGTAGATTGCTGATCGAAGTTACTGACGTTGATCGGCAAGGATTTCAGGAAGTCAGACGGTTCAAGTTGTAAATCCAAGCTACGTATCTGCACTAAACATTTTTCGGCGCCCCAAGATCGTGAAAAGACCATCGTACGCAACACCAGTGTATAGCAGTAAAAGTCTTTGCACGGTAAAAACTATGATGAATTAACGCGGGTAAATTGCCCAACGATAGGTTAAACGCCATTCTGGCATCTCATGGGAAAAGACGGATTTAGATGTACTGCGGTTCTGCAGTCCGAATCACATTATCACTGTTGTAAGAAAACTCAGAACAATAAGACATTTCGGTCTTCTTGCAAAATCTGCCAAAGCCTGAATTTTAGTGAGTCAGTTCACTATCATCTGAAACAGTTCTACAACGTTCGACTCAACTCATAGGATCACTGCGGGAAACAATTTAATTAGCAAGGTGACGAATGGTTACTGCTTACGTTACAGCTAACAGACAAGTGTGCACTCGTGGGCTTATTTAAGCTGGGAAGTTGGAAATCGGCTCTACACTTTTATAGTAGTCGTTGAACTTCGAGTCCTTGAAAAAACTGGGGGATATCGGTGCGAACAGTCATTTGATTATTTTAAGGCAGGTATCATAAGGCAATTGACAGATATGACAGGAACCCAGACGGAATAAAGCTATACGCATATATGTATCCCGTATAACTGCCACTTAACAAGAAGTGTGCACTTATTTCGGAGTCAAATATTAATTTTAAGGTCACAGTGTGCATAACTTAGTTGTTTCCTGTAAACCAATTTTTAAGTATAAAACCGCATCGACTGTCTTCTCCGGATAACAGAACGATGGCCTGTTCTCGTTGATTTATCTCGCTATCCACTACTTGATAGTACATTCAAAATTTCACTTATTACTCAGGCTGGTTGGTTAAAAGCGTTAAAATTTTATCTTGTTCCCATCCAACAACTCTTTTATTCAAAGTGCCATTCAACGATTTGATTTCCTACCAGAATTACATTCACGAAATTTTTCGGCATAATTCTAAAGTGTGGAAATGATTGAAAGGTAGGCAAGTGTGAATTGCGGATATACAACACTATCTGCAGTACTACAACAAAAGAATGTGACAGAATATTTTTACTGAACATACGATCGCCTACAGCTTGCACTCAGGAAGTCCTAGATTGGTTACTAGAGGGGATATGAAAGTCTTGCAAAATACCTAGTTGAATAGCGAGGTTTCCTGGGCGCTGCCAACTTGGTTAAATATCCCAATGAGTTTGGGATGTAGAAAAGATTTTGTAAAATTCTACTCACCATGTTTCACACACAATCGTCCACGTGAAGTCGGATAAGCAGTTGCTTTTCACACACAGCACTATAAAATGTAATATCGTGCGCAAACATTTTAGTGAATAGTTTTTAATCTTAGCTAATATGAGTGAAGTTCTGTGGAAGTCAAACTAATTGAGGAATAAAGATGAATTCAGAGCATGAAGATGCCTTAGGCAAATCACGCGCAAGGCAATGAATGGATTCTACTGAGGTTGGAATTTTGACGGTAAATTACACCGGATGGATTTTTCGATGCGCTGATTCCGTGAATTGCAGAACAGTGATAGACAATTCAATTAAGAAACGGACCTTTCAGAAATGTTAGTACGTTTTGAAGAATCCCCTTAATACTTGGTACATTTGTGGGGCCCCGTAGCACCAGACCTTGGAAATAGGCAGAATGAATTGCATCGATAGGTCAGTTGACCCAGTGATAAACAAAGCAAACAGATCTGTTATACTGGATATAAAATTTTAACTTTCTGGGTTTGGCAGACCCTGTCTAATTTGAAACAGTCACGTCGTATGTCTACTCCAGACGTGCCCCAAACCCATAACACAACGGCTTAAAAGCAGACGCAAAGTATACATGTGAATATGCGAACGCTCCCTGTAACCTTTTGTACACTGCTTACTTATAGCAAATGAAAACAATATATCATTACACACATGTGTTATTAAGAGGATTAGAGGATTCGGTAAAACATTAGCGAATGCAGTCGCATGACAACAGTTCACCCAACAAAGTTGTTACGTGCAAAACAGTATAACAGGTCTGTTAGGTTTGTAGAACTATATTGGAAAGAATTGTTTGCCTCTGATAGCTCAGAATAAGTCAAGAAAACGCGGCAGCTCAATATGTAGGAATATGTGAAGTTTTATTAAAACTTCCAACTGTGTCGTGAAATTCGTGTGATTTCTCCACTCCCACTAACCAGTCTAACAAATCTGTCTGTCAATGAACTGGAACGCAAACCACCCAGTCTAATGGGACTCCCGTAATTAAATCTTGTTTCCCGCTACACATGATAGGTTCGCAAGTCTGGCATATGCTCTAAATATTTGTGCATATTTTGCCCCTCTGGGGGCACCGGAAGGTGGTCCACAATTGCATGTATCTGATAGTAGACTTCAGGCACATTTTCTACTGACAAAGTCACTGTCGAACATTTGGTCTTTTATTCTTCAAGTCTGAGAGTATACTTGCCGTAATTTTGTCGCGGTAACGTAGTGTACAGGAAATTTCGGTTTACAGCCACACAGAAAAAATTAACACGGTAAACTGCCAGTTGTTAAACGTATCTTCAAAGGCTTTCTCGTCCTTACTTATTCAATATAATTTATTCTGAAAATATTCAAAATGTACTACAGCTGGTTTTGCGCTTGACAGAAAAAGTACATAGCCATTGAACAACTTTTTTGGGTAACAAGTTCAATTGCGCTGTTATACCCAGAGGGTTCTTCGGAAGTCTAAAACTAGCGAACGGGCTCGTAAAAGAGACCTATCATTATCTGTAAGCAGTCACTTCTTGGTTTTTTCGGTTTGCCGTACGACATGTCTTGAAGAAACCGATGTCACTAATTGACTTGAGAAAGAATTACCGAGAGTAATTGATCAACATGTCTTGAATTCAGTTTTATGGAAAGCTTCTGACAGTACTTAAGATCATGTAAAGTTAGTCTATTACGGTAGGGTCCAATGGTTTCAACTGAACATTTCGCTAGCACACGGTTAATTTATCGTACGTAAAATTAGGTAAAGCGGCATTTCCAAGCACAACTGGAATTTGATATAACAACCCATTCGTCGCGTTACATAATCCTTGAAAACTCATTACTTTGTCGCTTACCAATTGTGTTCATGAGGAATATGGAGCAGGTAAGTTAACTAGTGAACGTGAGACACCATCCGCTTAATCTGCTATGAGGTATACAAATCGCCCAGCTAATAATTTTATTAATCAACACACTACTCACTAGTAAAACGTTTCCCACGCACATATTTCAATTTTTTCGTCGCATAACTTTGTGAAGTCAATCTGCTCAGAGATACAAAGACGTTTCATTTGCCCTTCGATGGGCTGTGTAAAAATAATTACTGGTCCATATAATCCCAGTGCTGGATATTTTCAAACATGTGGTGCACTGATTTATTAAGCAAATTTGTTAAACGTGCAACGTTTTAATGGAATATGGTTCAAACCGGTTGAAAATCGGGTTATTAAGAATTTGTATACAAACGGTACTAATGATATTGTTTCTACATTTCTATAGAAATTAGACCTAGTCTAGAAAATGTTCTGGAAACGAGACACGAATCAGGACCTCGATCTGAAAGAAATGAGTTTTAAGTCAAAAATGTGGAGATAGAGTTCAGTGGCAATTTTGGCGAGGTGATTTCAAAATGACAAGATTATATGAAGATAAAAACGAAAGGATTCATTGAAATGAGCACAGATTAGTGCAGACGTTGGAAATTCACAATTTTAGGTCAACTTGGTAAAGTTTGCTGAGTTGTTTTATCGACGTTGATCAAATACAGTAGCATTGCAGCAATAAAGTGGGCGTCACTCAAGTTATCTCAAACTAGTTATAGATAACCGTGGTGTAACCTTCAGCTGAGTCATTTTACAGCTGTATACATTCACATGAAACGTGTTTTTAGCCACCGCAATACACACATATATGAGTGTTGAGCATTCTCCCAGCATAAAACATGGTCAAGACAGTCCAGTTGTTATTTTTCCAAATAGCATAGATGGCTTTGCTGAAGGACTCAGACAGCGATGATAGAGAACATCTGCCATTCATTGTGAAATATTCCAAAAGCGAACTTTGTCGTAAGTGATCTATCTGGAAATGCATATCCTGAAAGTTTATCATGAAAACTGGTGAATTATTTGCATAAAATAAGGGCATTGTTGCAGTGTATTTGAAGCAATTATTAAAGACCACATCCAGGGCTGCTAATAAACTTTTGGATATGTTGATATGTTGCTTTGCTGCTTATCTTTGTATTGAACATAGCTAGATGAAGCATATGACTATTCTTTTTCCTTCAGGAACAGGTGAAATGGTCAATTGACGTGGTATTTATAAGATAAATTTACAGTAACATGCATACAGGCAAGACATAATAAAAGTTATGGAATATGGTAGGCAAGTTTACACGGCAAAATAGAATAACGAACTGACAGCTGCAACAAAGACTAATGTATGGGCCAAAGAGGTGAAAATCGCACATTGCACTCAGTTGCTCAGATGTTAGTGAAATGTTTTTAAAATCAGCTGTGGCGTAACCACCTAACCTTTGGGCACACCTTCGCAATGCTGGCACAGTACCACACAGTGCCCTCCTAGCAGAAAGTTCTTCCAAACAATCACACTTTTATCAGGGAACCTTCACAAAACTCAAATATTCGGTAATTCCACCCAATTCTGCGCTCCCGTTATCAAATTACCATTTGTGCGATTCGGTGTTTGAGTTTTGTTGTATACAAGTTGTTGTCACTTAATCCACCTGTTTGCATTTGCTTCCAACTCTACATAACAACACACTTGGAACTCACAGCAAAGGAAGCTTTAATGACAAACCCTCATGCATGTAAAAACCAAAGCATTTCAGTCTGACCTCATTCACATAAAAAATCATCGCTCCACAACTCACCGTTAGCTGCTCGCTGTCCCCAACAGCGAATTCGTACTTTCTCCTTTCACAGTTTAACATAAATAACGCTGGATTTCTTCGGCCAAATTAAAATGCCTCGGCAGGCATTGACAATATTATTGTCGTTTGTTTCATTGAAGTGCCAGTTTTCTTTTGAAGTGAAAAGTTCACCGTAAAAAAGGAACCGCTGTCTAACAAGTTTTCCGAAAGCTTTAACACACATCCTGTGAGTCTTGTGGATTACTGCTCTCATGGAGAAGATGTCACGTAGAAATCAAAATTGTTGCGCGATCCAAGCACGTGCGATTCACATATGAAACTTAACATTTTCTCAATGAAAGACGAAACGCTTATTCGCTGTTCTTTTAAAATAATTGGATAAAACCTATTGAGATATCCTCAACATATCCGGAATTCCGTGGCATATAAACCGGAGACCGACATTGTTATTTATCTTCAAATATTTTTCCGTCCACAGGTGTTTCCGTTTAACAACTTCCAACTACGGACCAAACTATGAGTGTTATATACCTTAACGTCATTTCTTGAATATTCTGGTCGCCAAATGTAGCCCGATTTCCGCAATGGATTTCATTTGTTATGATTTTCAATTGAAATAACACTTGTTGCGCCTTTTGTAATCCAAGCGCACTTTCTATGTTGCATTATGAAATAGTGTCTCTATACAAATAAAAAAAGAACCGAATGTTATGTAAACATTGCACAAATAGTGTGAACCTTATCCCTGCGACGAATTGGTGTCAATAATGCGGAACTGTTTTGCCCGTTAACAATAAACACAAAATAATTCAGCTTTTTCCTAAACTGATAATTCCGCAAGTCGACTGTACTCACACTAAGCTGTGCTAGGCAAATGCGGTGGACATTCAGATAAACCGCAATTTTCTGGTTTCGCGTCAAAATTTCGATTGATACCACTTTGAAACAATCCGTTTCCTTTCGAAGTTGAAACAAAGCAGCCCGAACACGAAAAACGGTCGATGCAACAATTTCTTACTGACTCGCCAGTATCAAATTTACGAAAAACATGGATCGGTTTTTATAGCAAACGATTCAGGGGTTGATAACCAATAAGCAAGTCAAGATAATGTGCTAAGTCCAGGGAAAGTCAAGTTCACAAATAGTTGTTTCTGAAGACAGAGCTGACTTGTGGCGATTGATTGCTGCCGCTTCAGTAAACCTCAGGAATCCTGCACTGAAATAGCACAACAGGATTCTGAATGCACCAGCTGGATCGATGGTGTGACCAGTGGTCAGGACGGGTCTAGCGACTGATGACATTGGCTGTTTCTGTGTTTCCATAACAATGCCGTTACCCGGTATTACAGCAGTTTACACTTATTTAGGAAAGTGTACCTTCACTCTGTGAATCAGATATTTTCCGGTTCTGTCCATGCTACGTTCCCCTCACTTACATGTAAATGTGATGTGGCACCTACAAGCTGGTCCTCTTTGACTGAAGGCACTAGTAGCTTTGGGTCCGAGAGAGTACACAGTGTCCAGACACATTAAATATTGGTCTATGTGAATTTCTTAGCCATTATGTTGTTGGCCGCATGAAGTGGTCACCATTCTATGTAAAACCTTTTTTCTGAAACAACCACTTTCTCAGCTGGTGCTTTTTGCCTGGTATGCCTTTCTCTGAACCACATAGGGTAAGCATTCGATTGTACAACAGAAGTGACCGCCTAGTTTCTCTGCAAGACTGTCTTCAGTACAGATTCCTCTTGCGCGTGTAAACAGCGTATTTATTGGTGCTCATCTATGTTGGACCGGTGTGAAACTGTTGAAGGTCAGGTACTGGCCGGACCGCGTAGGTTTCCTTTAGAGGGCTCCTCTAATTCAGCCACCTTCTCGGAAAATCATGGGTAAGTCTAGAAATGGCAGGCAGTTGTTGGTCTCAAATCCACACGTAACCTTCAGTTCAGGGTGAAAGCTATTAGGGCGTTGTACCAGGTTGTCTACTACCCGTTTGGATTGATTAAATATCAATGTATCGTCGACGTAAAGCTTGTAATATGACAAGCCTGCTACCTCTGCAGCTAGCTGTTGCTCAGTTCTTAGCAAGAAGATGTTTGCTAAGATAGGACCTAGCGGACTCTCCATGGCTACTCCATCTATCTGACGGTAGGGCTGCTCGACAGAACGAGAACTGGCATTCTCAATGCAAAGCGGTAAACTTTCCTTCAGTATGTCGATTGGAAGTGACAATATAACGTAAATTGCCCGAAGGAGCCCACAAATATAATCAACTGTTTCATGCAAAGGTACGTTTTTGCATAGTGACTGAACGTCTAAAGAGCACATCGGTTCATTAGCATGGTTATGCTTGTCCAAGTCACTGATCAGTTACAGAGATTCCTTGACGGAATGTACCTGATATTTCTGCCTCAGTGGAGTTAGAATAGCGAGCAGTCAGCGCGTCAACCTGTGGTATGAAGAGTTTGTCATTGCCAAAATTGGCCCAAGTGGCATCCCAGACGTATGCTTCTTCGGCAAGCCATACAGTTAAAGCATTGACAATCCGCATGGTTTAGATGATTTTTGGGTTATTTCACCGAAAATCCGCAACGGTAGGAGCAGTTGTAGATGTCATCCTATGCAGTCTTCTACTTCGGTGACTTTTCCACTCTGTCTATTCGTCGAGGTTTCGTTTGATCGCTAAGTATTGACATCCTCTGCACGTAGGCATCTTCGTCTAGAATGAATGCCCCAGAGCCCTTATCTGCCTTGATTATTACAACGTTCTGTGGTTTAAGCTCTCTTGACGATTGCAGGTGTTGCTTGGCAATAGCACACCGGTAGTCGATCGGAGTCAAGATAAACCCATGAGCTATATCAGTGACTCTAATTTTTGGGCAGGCAAGATTGTCAGCACTAGTTGGTTGTAGATCACATTTGTTTAAAAATATTCTCAAATCGAGCTCCAGTGTAAATACGATTAAGCCTGTGCGATGGCATTTTATAGTCAAGACTTAGGGCCAACGTTTACGGTTGCAGCAAGTTAAGTTATACTGAAGAATTGTTCAATACATACTTAGTGGGATCCGTTGGAATTGGTACTTGAGCATGCTTCACACCTGACTTTCGCAGGCGGCTGATATAAGGATGATGATCTTCTTACAGAATAGTGCAAACAGGATGCAATTTCACAATGCTAAGTTGTCGATGGTTGACGAAAGACGACGATGCGTTTCACACAGATCAACCAGTCATATTTGTGCAGTTTCAACGTGGGCAACCATGGTACGTCTAAGGATACCGTTGGTCACCTTCAGTTTGTTCTTTCTCAGAAGTCAAAGGAATTGATATGGATATCGAACTTTCTGTGTGCATTCAGTGAGAAACGTAATTTTCACCAGTTCACAAGCAATCTCGCATCTCAAGCTGGCTACATGGCGCGGTAATTTTTAAGTTTAAACGAGACATGTTCGCTTCAGAAATCTGAAAAAATTAGTTCCCTTCGGAAGTTTGAGCAAGACGGTTAGGACAGTGGTAGGGGATACCACTTTGTCAACCTCCTGAGATTTTGACTAAAGCTGAAGGCTTGGTGAAGTACACAGTCATTTATTCAGGTTTATCCCCTCGAGTATTATTGACTAATGAGCATCCATATCTGGGTTTTTCATCGTAAACTAGATTCCGCCATTTTCCAAGGAAAGAAAAAGACTTTTGCAAACCATACTGATCCGCCCACGTATACAATTTGTAATCACTAAGTTTGATTCAGTCAGCTTGAAGCAGCGCCCAGAGGGAATCTTCACAATTTTCACATCGTGTACACAAATGGCACAGACAGAAAAACCGACGAAACTTCAAGATAACAACTGAACGGCATTCATTATCAACTCTTTTTGCACATATTGAGACCTGGTCGCACAAACATGTCAAGAAGGATTAATCCATTCATAATCAATCCTTTCTACGTAAGATATATTACAAGGAATACAAAACAGTTACTTTATGCTTACTCGTCTGAGAATATTTCGCTCTACTTCTTCAAAAAATTGTCATCAGTACTTCTCAACTATACTCCGACTGAGAGAGTGTGTATTTATGAGGCCTCATCGTTCAGTTCTATTTTCCCCGATAATTTTACGTGTGTAAGTCACGACGTTCCAACGATGCTATCTGCCTTACTGGGTTGCAAATTTCAGTCAATAGATTTTAATCGTAATTAAATACATATTTCAACTGAGTCGATCGTATTTTTGTCTGATGAAAAACTTTAGACCACGTTACTGTCACCCTGATGCGAGCTAAGGCTTGCAATTCGGCTGCGAATGCAGCAGAAGGTGCGTTGGCCCCCTCAAAAAACTCTACAGGTGTATCCGTCAAACTCCTCGCTACACGTCTGGAACTGTGATGTGATTATAACACCACCAGATGTTCTGAATTTACCACCGTAACTTTGCATAAAACACTTACTTTCATCGTTCAACTGAGTCAAGCTACTGTGTGTCAACAGGCTGTATTGATCTGTATTGTGAGGAATGGAGTGACATGTCGTGGTACATTAACACCAGCCATAGTCAATTCATCCAAACGGCAATTACGGTAATAGGAAGAAAATCAGTAAAAATGAACATATAATGTAATGTATAATGTCCATAGTACTTTTGTATACTGAGCAGCAGTGTTCGGCTTCAACTATTAGATGTTCAGACAATGCATTTGCACCTGGTGATCACCCATCTCACTTTACTGCAACAAAATGGCAGCGTTCCTTAACCAAAAGCGAGCACACCTTCAGAAAATGGCCCGTTTTCCACCTTCTTCAGTTTTCTTCTGCGAATGTTCGAAGTTTTGATTCCGCAAAACTCCCGTAGATGATATTGTGGGCTAGTATTTCCGCCGCAGTATTGTAGGTTCGGGAGCCGGGTGTAATACAGTTACTTTAACACATACAAATATATATACATGTGTACATCCCATAAGTATCGTCACTTTTTTTCATAACCTTCAATTTGAGTCCAACTGGTAAACAGACATGTCCAGCGTTCAGAACATTTTGAGAAGCTTCCACTGAAAGCATGTAGAATAATTGAAACACCAGTGACAGACGGGTGGTTTCTCCATTGAAGGTGTGCATTTCAAAATATGACCGAGAGAATGTTTTGGCAAGATTTCCGTAGAACAGTGAGGATAACGCGGAACTATTGACGCAGAAATATTTTGAATGTTTCTTTGAAAAAATATTCGTCGAGGACCGAAAATTAATGCACTACTACACTTTGAAAGTGATCTACCAAAATTTAGTTGTGACCTTACGAACATTCAAACCTCAGTTAATATGAGACGCAAATGTCTTTCTCAAGTTCACCATCACTCACATTTGATCGCAGCCTTCTCACTCAGATAGACTCACCAGCATACCTCTCTCGATAAAAAGCACTAGACTCGAGTTTTGCTCTGATTAGAGCTCGTCAGTAGTGCATATCCTTGCAACGGTCGGGATTTGAACTCCGGCCATTTCAATCATGAGGCAACCGTGTTAACCACTGTGCCGTTGACCTCACATTAGGCACGACCGAATTATCAAATGTGAACGCTCAACCACTCTCGCATGTGAACTATGATCAGGTTGCCCGATCGTCTCGAGTGAAGACAGTAACTGTCCCGTTAACTCCAATCGATAACCCCGCGATTATGACTTCCAAGACAGGTCGAAATCACTGACTACTCATCAGTAATCTAAAATGTCTTTCTGTCGACTGATCCGTAGATATTCAACTGGCTGACATACATTATAGACAATTATTAGCGTATTTGTGCTGCATTCATGTTTGTTCAACTTACTTACGTGTATTTTATCGCCCCATAGTTCATTTTTGAGTCAGTCGTCATTCTGGCTCGTGAGGAGGTGGGTGTAAGAGGTTTGATATGTCGGTTTATATTTATCCTATCAAGTACCCAACCACCTGATCCGAATTAGTTTTAGCTTTTGGTGATTGTCTTTGTCAAATACTACACAACAGAGCCTCTAGCGAATCAAGGACATCGTATATCTGACCGTCTCTTAACAATAGTGAAGTGGATGGAGGTAATTTCACAAGAATGCCCGTTTTGTTCATCCCAGTGCTACGTTGAGCAAAAGACGAAGGAGTAATTCTCTAACTGATGAATGTAGAACATTCCGTCACAATGATCTGTTGGTAACTTGAATTTTGTTGTCATCTGAATCTGCAGCCTGGTGATTGTCGCATCAATTCTGTCAGTATGTACTCCATTTCAATAGTTAGAGCACTATCTTGAATTGCTGGCGTTAAATAATTTCCCTAATAACTTCTGAACTTCATTTGTGTTTCTTGAATGGTCAAGTACACTCGTCATTGAGCATGTTTTCAACAATAACACAGCCCTTATATGATTCCAGAGTTTTGAACGAACCTTAACAGTTACTTGACCACATGTTTGTCAACTTACTTGGTTCGCTGGAGTCTGTAAGATTGTTTAGTTGTAAGGGATCCTTCTGGTTTCAACTTGCGGCTGGCACAATGTAAATTTGTCTATATAATGACCAGTTGACGTCATGTTCATCAACATACTGTCTAGAACAATTGCGAATGTCTGATGCACCGATCACACATTTCACACGCGATGCACAGTACGTCGATCCGCCTGACGATAAATGGCCACTACGTCTTCACACACAAGTAATGATTTGATCTCACGGCTAGGAGGAGCATACTATCGAAGTCAGTTTAGTCAACAACACCTTGAGGAATCAGACACAACCATTTCCTAGGTCCGACGTGAAGGTATCTCATCGAACTAGTTGTTTTTCAATCAGTACGCACCGCCACATCTCATCAGATATATACTGTAGTGATGGCATTTATGCCGCAGAGTAAAACGAGCTCAACTTAGGAGGCCTCCGGCACGCTATGCTATTACACCAGCCGATGGAAGATTCGTTGCTCCCTTTTGTTAAATTATACCACGTTTGTTAGTTTTGAAGTAGGCTTCTGATCACCTGCATGAGCAAACCTGCACCACTCACGTGTGTGGTCAATCTGGTTGTCTCCGGGGCTAAGTATCATAGATAAGTCATATATTTTGGCGAATTATCAATCAAATTAATCGGTTTTGTTAGATTAGTAGGGGGTTATGTCTGCTGAGGGACGGGAGTTCAGACACTTCAAAGATAAAATCAGGGTGAGATTTTGACACTGTACCGCTTGCTGATATTGTTACACGATGAGGATTCTTCCTGCAACGCCAGTAAGTTGAAACACTGAAAACTCAACCACGTTTTTCAGGTAGTTTTTGAGAACTAAATTGCATGTGGACGAAAGAAAATTTTTTTATTCTTTTACCTGCCGGTGAAAATCGCACACATCAAAAAGATACAGTGTGTTATTAGTTTGTGTTTTTGTAAACAGCAAGATCTACTCTGTCGTTTATTTAACCATTCTGCCGAGCATCTGCATTCAGCTTGGTGATCTCCTAGTTATAATTTACGTAATTCAAGTCGTGTCAACAAAACAGCAGTATTAGAAAACACTCAAGTCGTTTGTGTTTTCTGCGTTCAGTTTCGACGGCAGCCCATACTTCGTCAAACAAGCCTGGCTGAACGTTTTAGTCACAAGAAATATAGTCCATTTTGCTGTCATCAGACAACTATGCGTGACACAACCTTTACTGCTGTGGTCATATCCCGATAGTCATACACTTTACCGACTCAGTTACTACCAGTTCTCGACAAAGGGTCTGCCAGAAGCAGATTATATTGTGATGGCTCACAGAACTGTTCGAAAAATACTGTTTTAACAAGTGTCCAATAGGATGGCCCTTATTGCAATATCCTCTGTAATTGTAGTAACTTGTTCAGCGACAAAGGAAACCAGTAGGCTAATTTTGTAATTCACATAAGAATAAGAACCAGTAACCGACATGCAACCTGAATCAAAAATACACCTCATTTTGAGCGCGCATTGATTCCTTCCTGATAACCACCTCATAACCAATGAAGCATATATGTGAAGTTCTTTTCCACAACGATACGCGTTACTGATCAGAATTTTTTAGTTGTATAGAAAAATTGTCTGAGATCCAAGTGCGGAGGGTAGCTCAGTGTGCACACTTAACACAAAATGATTTATCTCTTAGGGAGGGTTTGAGAGGCAAATCGAGTAACTGTTGTTTCAACCTGTTCGGAAGTAAAACAACGTGTCTTCGCAGCGATGAGTTCGAACTCTAATAAATCTGCCGGTATTTACAAGATATATGCTCAAGTGTAACCATTCGAACGCACGTTCGTTCGGAAAACTGACAATCAGCAGATGGTTACCAATATAGTTAATGGACTCACTGAATTTTCACACGAAGCTCATTTTGAAATTGATTTCTACGGAGTTGATTTTATATAGGTTGATGTGACTTTGTCCTGCGAATGCTTTTGTCCTATGACTTGCTGAGCACGTGTTTGTCATAGGGTGTGATGATAGTCAACACCAAAAACTTACAATTATATTACGGGTCGTGCGTCTGACATTAATCTTCAAACACTTCAGCTGAGCCACTTAAAATCTGGCTGGGCCGGAAATTCCGTATATTCATCAGAGGTAATGTCACACCTTTTCATAAACACCTGCATTGTAAACTGTCAGACCACCGGTGTATAACTGTGCCGATTCGAGCCTTCCATCTTGAATGTGTGAATTCACTGTAGAATACGTTTACGCTCGGGGCAAAGGGGTATTCTGATTTATCGAGGCTGTTCAGTTGTTTTTGAACAAGACTCCAAACCAAATCCTCAGAAGGCTTCATTTTTCCGACCCTCCCTTTAATTCGCCGTTTCTGTCACACAATCAATTTTTGAGACAGTGAAATTTATTACACAGTCATTCGCCCAACTCCCATAAAGGAAAGTTGTATTTTTGGCTGAGGTGACAACTTCCGAGAATACAGTGCTATTCCAATATTCTCGCCAAGTGAATCCGCAGAAGGTGACACTCGATAAGCGAAGATTTGAAATTTCTAACGGCCGCAATATCCACAACATCGAGGTCGACGATTATCATGTGTTCTGACTGACGAGCAGATTCCAACCGTTTATCAGTTTGGCGCGACTAGCTAGTCTGTCTCTTGCCATTGGGAAATGCCCCCAGGTTGGAAAGACATAAAACACTAACTGTGGGAAGACTTCCACACTAATTCCCACGTAATATTAATAGTTGTCACGAGTTCCCGTTCTTAAATTTACAACTCTTCCGATGACCTTCCCAGTTTCTGTTGCAAACAAAACGTTCAGAGTAAAAAACGTGGCGGAGGAAAACATTTCCTGGTGACTCAGTAATAAGGTTACAATGACATAAATCGGCTTTTCATGACAGGCAGGTAGAGTAGGTGGATAATAAATCAACGGGTCAAAAAAGTTCACTAATTTTGGAAGGGTCAATTTCATGAACCGTTGTTCCGGAACACAGAGCTGGTTTGAAGCAAACGGATGCGACCGGTTTCCTCAAGTCTCAGAACTCTTGAATTTAAATGATGTGATACGATTATGAATATCTAGACCTGATCCATAACGTGGGTACTGTTCAAGGCGTATCTAATACATGCGGAGACCGATTGTTTAGATATTTTAGAACATTGTCGTCCTCCGCCGAGAAAAACTTCTGCACCCATTTAGATAAGTGGTTCTTCATTCTGGAAGTTCAACACCTCTCGGTTTTGTCTGTGTACCTTTATTCGCAGTTACACCTGATTTGTTAAGCGCAGGGCCAGGTGACATTGATTGCTGACCATTGGTTGGAGACACTAGTTGCTTCTAAGTCCGGGTGATTGCTCTGAGTTCAGCTGCAGTAAATATTAGTTTGATTGAATTTCTCAATATTTGTGTTGTTTAGTGTATTACTCAATCACACTTATGAACTTCCGTAATTAGACGCTCATTTTCTCTACAATGAACCTCTCTTCGGCTGGTGCTGTTTGTCTGCTGCGTCATTCTCGGAACTTTCCGGGGGTTATTAGTTGAACTTAGACCAGAAGTGATCAGACCTAGTTTATCTGCAGGAGTGTCATGATTGCAGATTCGCTTTTTTGTTGGTCACAGTGTGTTCAGTTGTGTTCGTTTATTTTAGACCTGTGTAAACTTGCTGAAGTTTTGGGGCTGACTGACTCAAGTGGACTTCTGATAGGCAACTTTTCTGATTGAGCCATCTTCTCTATGAACTATGCATATGTACAGAAAGAAACGACAGCCCTTGCTCACAAACTTACACTTAGCCTTGAGACTAGGATGATAACCAGTTAGGCCTTGCTGCGGTCAATATACTGCCAACTTAGGTAGATTTACCATTAGTATGTCTTTGACGTAACGTTTGTAATGTGGCAAGCCTGCCCTCTCCCTGTCTATTTCTCGCTCAAATTTTAGCTTAACATAGATGCCTGTCTAAAAACACAGCTGTCCGAATAAAAAAACCAACACTCCCAAGGCACATCAACTTTTCAATCGGCACATTGATCATGAGTGATAACAGTGTAATGTGATCGTTTAGTTCGTGCACGTAGATATATGTGGGCAATGACTAAACGTCTCCAAAACACACTTTATATAAGTCGACCAGTTCAAAAAACTCTTTAGTGGAGTTTGCCGGACATTTTCGTTTTGGTACACTGGTCAGCATGTCAAATTATGTACGCCGAATTTGTCGGTAACCCGAGCTCCATCCACAGCGCTTGCTTGCATCTACCACATTTCACGGTTTAACCGTTTCGCTCAAACTTCTGAAGGGAACTAATTGCCCCAAATATGTTTTTTGCATTTACCTTCCACCTCCCTTCGGTAGCAGTGGTGTTCAACTTTGCCTTGGCGAACTGTCATGGTTTTCTCACACGCCCTGGTTTTACGTCTCTCTTCAACACCCTCGGTGGTTGTCACACTCATGGCGAACATTCCGACCACAATAGTTTCCATACGCACACCCTTGTGACCTGATAAGTTCTTGCTTTTTTCACTTCACCTTAAGTACTGACCTGACAGACGAACACATTTCCGTACAAGTGTTTGTTAGTTTGATGCCACCTTCTTCACCAACAGTGCTGCTTTCTGATGGTGTTATCGTGCGCGCTTACTTCACACACACACACCGTCGTGTGTCTCGACTTGATGTTGCGTGCCGCCTTTTGCGTAAATTGTTGACTCAGGCAATTTGTCTGTCCAAGAACTGATAACAACCGCTTGCCTTGTGTAAAGCCTGATGGTTTGCCTAGTTCACTGGTGTTGCCCTCATGTTTTGCGAAATCTAATGCTGTACGATTCTGACCGATAACAGTAAAGGAAGTGTGGACATCTTGCAAAATGTCTTCAGTCGACACTGGCGAAGTAGGTCAGTGAAAACTGGTAACTGAAAGCGCTCTTGTTGGTTGTGTTCTTCGACCTGTGAGCGTGTATACTAATGGTGCATCAAAGCATTTATCCTAACGATCGCGTTGTTAATAGTACCTAGGTAGTGTGCAGTTCCCATGCCTTTAGATTTTTGGTATCCAAGTTGTCAATGCGCCAACTAGCGATTTATGAAGTATCTAGTGGTTTCTAATATGCGTAAACCTTTTGTTGCTTACGGTAGATATTACAACCGCCGCCAGCACTCAGACCGTTCAAAAAGTACGGTATACGACGACAATGCGATTCAGACCAGTAGGTCGGCAAATCTAAGAAAACAAAACCGTTACATTCACGTTCTAACGAATAGTTCGATCAATTTGGGGCGATTTTCTGCGGAAGATAAATTATCTAACAAATTTTCTTGAAACTGTGTTCATTGCTCTACTTTGGTGATGTGATTTGCCATCTGGCTAAATTCCGCACTTTTTCTGGTAAAGTCTTTATGCTACAGTTCGCCAAGATGACATTTTGACACTGTCGTGACGGACGTTTTTTGAATACCCTGCTTTCCGAAGTACACAAAATAATAGACTAAGTCTGAAAACTGATCATCATGACATGCAGGTTGACGAGCCTTCTACTTCGCCTATCATCTCATTTTAGCCTTGTATATCCGAACAAACTGCAGTTGTCTCACTAAGACAGAAAATACCCAGTGAGACAGTAGTCACACATGGCTTGTTGGTTAGTACAAAATTCTAGGAGTTTACGAACACAATGACATAAGTGGGTAAGCGTCCCACGTAAAATTTTGGTTCTTACAAAGATGGATACCCTGTAGTGGAGCACTGGAAAGCACAGTATTTACTGAAATATCCAGAAGTGCCTGGTAATGACTAGAAAGGCAAGGCACTAGTTTCAACTCTGGGCTATTGTAAACGGGTGGGAAGGCAATCAGACAAGGACAACGGAGGCAAGGTTTGTTCAGAAAACGATGGATTATAATCATAATTTGGCAACTCCAATAATTTCTCTCTTTACTACTTGTTATGTGGGTGGTGACAGAGTCAGCCATATTTCGTATGCTGCTATACCATTTGTTTCCTGCTTCGTTAAAAGAAACATGTTAAACCGGAACAACAAATCCAAGAGAATACCAAATAAGAAGACGTCAGAATTCAAAACTTAAATTTTGCCACCAATAGAACGGTAAATCAAGGAATCGAAATGAAACAACGTACTCCGTAAGAAAGCTCATAAATGAAGGCCCTTTAGGCATATTTTACTAGGAAGAAAATCGATCAGTTTGTTATCTCTGAAACTCCAATCAATTGTGAAGTAGTGCGATTGTATTGAAGCCTACATTGTACAGTGCTACAACAAAAAAAGAATAATGGACTCGAACATGTAATTTTAGGGATTACTTGCACAAATTATCGTGGACAGCAGCAGACTGTTCGGATGTGCAATCTGTTCTAAGATATGTAGATTATTCGTACAGCAATAATTTGTGCCTATGGTTGTCCATCTTCTTCATTGGGCGTTTTGGTATGTGGGATATTAGTTATGAAATAGACCATCAAGGACAATAACGGAGATAATGCAACCCTCAAAAAGGCCGTGTTATTCTGTAGGCGTTTGCTATTCGATCACATGTAGACTCATCGGGGCCAACTTACACAATCTATCAGTGTTCCGGCAATGAACAGAGAGAGTGTGTCGTACGTATCGGTTATGTGTATAGGCCGAAGTTGCAGAATGCTGTTTCTATCAACGTTGTATTTTCCTTCCTCTTCAAGTACAGTCACAGCGGTGTTATTCTCTTGGCAGTGTTATAGACGCAAATCCACTGAACACAGTGAACTTGCGTAAATCCTCTGGTTTGTCTAACCCAAAGGTATTGCATATAGTTCACCATTATAATCAGAAATCAAAGCGCGCCAAGCTGATCACGTACTCACATTAACTGTCAACTGCACTGATGTAATATCTCTGTCACAAGTAAGCGCTAAATTAAGAAAATCCCGCAAGAGAAATAAATTACTTTAAAAGCAACCCAAAGATAGAAAGTTGGAGTTTTGGCTGACTTGGAACCAGTGAGAGAAAGAGCATTCTTGAAGACTGAAAACGCTGTACCATGTGGGGTGTAGAACCATGTCAGTCATTCAGATATTTCATCTTTAGAAATTGTTGCATACGCAAACCGCTATGTCACGTGAACTATATTAAGTGGCCCAGGAAGGTGACTACATAGACAGGTTACCTCAGCAACTCGTGTTGGAATCCATCAACTTCACTGTTGAGTGTTGGCTCGACTTCGTGGCGGACTTGATGAAATGCTTGCTTACTATGCTGTTTCTGTCCTTGGTCGGAAGTGAGTCGAAGTCCAGCCACTAAGTCATTTCTAAGTCGCCAAAACTTTCATACAACCTATCGAGAAGTGTTGTTATTCGCTGCATGAGGAACACTATAAAACTTTCTGTTTAAGTTCATTTGACAATATGCCTGGAATGATAAGAGAGCGTGCATAATCTTTTCTTGTACACTTTCCCAGTATATTTTCCGGTTTATGGGTAAAGACCGATGGAAGTGAACACAAAACGTTCTCTCACTAGGCATGCTGCGGCCTACACAAGTCACTCTGTACATATGATTACAACGGGTGCGTTCCAGCAGTATCACAGCGCTTGTTACTCCTGCCGTCAAGCCGTTTGGACATCGTTTGTCGACTAACTTTCTATCCGATGGCTTATGAACTGTGAACGTTTGTCCGGGTTGATTACAATTCGCGTAGCCGCGCTCTGATTCAGTCAAGCGTGCAGAAGTGCATCAATAACATCATACTACAGTTTACCACGTGAGCACGCTGAAGTCAGATTAGTCCACTACAGATGCCTCTTAGGTGGAAATAAAAAATTACTTAAGCAAAGAACAAAGGCAATGAGCTGGTGTTCACCCAGACAGGCCACGACAGTAGCCACATATTAAACACGAGGCGGATGACTGGAAAACACAGTCACAGAATTTGTTACTTGAAAAGCCTCACGCGCTTTGGGTTATGGGTATTCATACATTAGAAGTTCTCATATGACTGTAAAAGGCCGGTCGTGGAAAAATTACTAACCGAGGACATTATTCCAGTCATTGCTGAAACCTAGGAGGTTGGTCTGTCAAATGAATCAGTAGTGTGTCACGAACAATCTGTGCTTCTGAAATTAATTAAAAGATAACATTTAACCACTTTCTTGAGGTACCATTGCAAGGACTGCATTTCAATGACAAAACAGGGGTGAAAATCGTTATGTCTACAGTTTTGCAAAACACGGCATTCATTCAGACTATTTCTGCAATGCGTTGACATTTCGTTCCAATGCTTTTGCAAAGAGAGCATCAAGTCTGACCTACACTCAATCCACGTTGGCTGATTTCCAGTCTGAGACAGTTTAAGTTCGAATTTACCGATTAAGCATACAAGTTACTACCGAAAGCAATTTTGTCATTTTTGGAAAACACACTGTAGGTCAGAGTGGTATTTTTCACCACAGCTGAAGTTTACATTCTTTCATACCAAACTACGGTTATTGCAGCAATGTACTGTTTCCGGCACCTTATAAAGTCGGAAAACGCATTTACGTTGGGGTTCAGCAAGAAGGTACTGTTGTAAAAACCATTAAGGCGTTTTGTGAGGTTATTCTAATGAAATATTCATTTGATCAAATCCCATGTATCTTTTACCAGCAAATTTGAGAAATTAACACAGCGCTATCTAATAGGGTGTCTCAGTCAATTTAGTTAGATCATAACCTAGCGATGACATTACTGAAAACTTGAGAATCAACTATCGGAAAGCTTAGGGGGGTATAGTAAGACCGGCGTCCAAATTCACTCAAAGTATGGTAGAAAGATAACCACTTAAATCCTTCTCTCTTATTTCCTTTGGATTTTAATTTGTGGAGGTGTAGTACACGAGTCAGTTTTCTGAACTATACCAGTATTTGCTGTTATGTGAGATGCTACAATGAAAACAATCCACGGGCAATGTGTGGTCTCAAAAGATAGCGTAATGAAAAGTTCTGGAATTAAAAGTTGTAGAACAAACGCTACTCTAGCTGTTGGTAGAACTCCGTACATACAAAATATAGACGATTTCTTACATACATGGGTGCTTCATTGAGCAGTTACGGTTTATATTATGAGATCTCTCATCATTCATAAAATGTTGCTAACACAACAAACCAAAATGAATTCCTAAATTTCGGGTCAAACAAAGGACGTAAACTGCGGCTACATACAACATCGGAAGTCGGAAAGTTTCGCGTCTCACCATTTGAGGAATGGCCACTATCGCTTTTCATCTGGCTTTGTTGATCATACTTGCCTATTCGATTCCCTAAACTAGAAACTACTAAACTTATTCGATTTAAACCTCGAACTAATGAAAAAGCAGTTTGGTAAGTTACACAGTCTTAAAAAGTAACGCTTCTATTGAGAGGATAATTTTTGTGAACAAGCGATGATGATGCAGCTTCAGATATACTTACAAAATGGTAATGCACCATATCGTCCTTTATTAAAAGAAACAGAATATGGTTATTTCAGTTGCTTCTCTCAATAAAAACGGCATGGGAAATTAAAACGAATAAGAACTCCTAAAATGTGTATTCTTAAGCTCTCTCTGTTCTACTATTCCGGAAATCACTCATGATGATCATGGCATGAAATGAGACGCTCTCATCAAATACCACGTTCGCTTAGTATTAAGGAGTAAGCAATTCAGTCTATATATTAATTGAGAATTTCGATAAACCGTCATCTGTTATTACACTGAACAATTATCAGTCCATAATTTCGTTTTTGTTAGTTTGCGAGTTCAAATGACTTGGACGTTTGAACAACGCCTCTACTTTGTATGACCACAGGTGTGAACCTGTTTAAGTTACTTCCTAAAGTACACTTTCTCCTGATTGGTTTTCTTTGTTCCAGTTGCATTTTAGATTCTTGTGTTTTTGTTTCGTCTCAGTACATGTAAATTTAACGAGACATTGATGATTTTGAAGTGAACATCCTTATAAATATGCATATAGGCGTCTTCGCGTGCTTTATATTCTTCTTGTGTCGATGTTATAGTAATATGAGCAATTTAAAATTCTAACGTGTTCACTTCCGACTGTTCGAATGAACTTCTGCAGATTATTTCACCTGGCCAGCATTCCTAAAGGTTATGCAGATATATGGTTTCAGGCTTTCAGAACGATCCTCTGAAGTGTTGAGGCATACAGATCAAAGATGATATCTATCGAACCTGACACACAATTGTTGAACCGCTCCGTTTGTTGTCATTTCCCGTTGTTTTACACACATCCTTTTGTGAACGGCTTAGGTTTGCAAATTGATTAAATCAAGAGGGTCTTAATGTTTGGGGCAACCGAAAATCTTATGCTTGCTCTAGATCCTTATGTTACCTTCGATGTGCTTAACCAGTTTGAACACAAAGCATAGAAAGGATCAGAACTATTGTAGCGAATAAAGCTCGCTGACCAAAAACAGCAGACAAACCGCGGACCAATGTAGTCTTTACGGCTGTTTGGATAATCAGGGCTTAAAAAATGTACCACTGTACCCAGTTTTGTCAGCATCTATACCACCTCAGCAAAAGTTGGCGAAGCGGATAGCTAAGATAGAACCGGTAAACTAGTTGGCAAATGAGAAGACGTTAAACAGAATCCTCAAGTGGTTAAAATTCTTCACATTATCTGTCTGTAAAAGGATGTCCAAATTACTTTGAGGACTGGACTTTCAGTTAAGTGCTCATTTTATTAAAAGTCTACCTGAATTGACCAATACTCATGCTCTAACAGCCTATTACTAGAACATGGTGAAGCAAGCTTCAACAAACCATTGGTGAATACAGCTACAAAAGTAGACACGCAAAAGCACTGTTGGATGAATCATGAATTGATTGGATAATCTTGGACAGCTGATATTCGCGACCGTTTGCCTCTGGGCTATCTATGAATAATGAATGTGAGTAAAACAGTGATTATTACACGAAGCTGAAAGCGGCTTTGCAATAGTCTTACAAAGTGGACAAAAGTAAAGCGTTCACGTGATAGGTCAAAACAACAGTACTGTTTACTCTCAGTACTGTAGACCTATTAACTTGTGCCAACTTTAGCTCACAAAACTCCGATCTCTCTCGCCACCCAGATCATACACTATGTGGTGCAGTAACTAAACTTTCGGATTTCTGAACACATTCCAAACATCGGCGCACGATTTCGAGCCGAACCATATGCATGCATGCTCTAACCAACACATGCCAATAATATCAGTGACTGCTCCAGGTTAGATTCCGAACTGGTTTTCACAATCAGTTCCATCGTTGATAAAGCTGTATTGTTCTCATATGTTGAGACGGTTAACACGCAACATTATGAGTACACACATGCACAGAGGGGCTCCGTTATTAGCTTTACCCTGTCGTGGGAACAAGGGTAATGATTGACCAACATCGTACTAGGCTTCCCCTTGTCATCAGGGGAACAGGTAATCAGGTTCTCACTGTTTAGACCGTCCTATTCTGTGCTATGCACCTAGTGACATACTAAGGAATGTCGAAGGTCATAAATCGTGCGCATTAACACTCTTGTCTACTTTCATCCTATCCGTTTCCTGAAAAGGTGTTTTATATTTCTGATTAACAAAGCTTCGCCCAGTCACCCATAAACAGTTAGGTCCGATTATTCTAACACTGTATGCTTCAAGGACAGTTGTGTACTTCTGTAAAAAGTGGACGTGTATCAGCAAGGAGTTGGGGGTAAGCAAATATGGCTCCAGTTATATCTAAGCGATCACAAATTGAAATGCACAATCACTGAATAAAACCAGTCTACATTATCAACAAAATTAGTCCTCAAAACATTGTACAGTTTGGTGATTCGTCCTGGCATTTTCGGAATAGTTCATCAGAACAGACTGAGACCTCAATCAAGATATACATTGTTACCAAGCTGTTTTTAGAAATGAAGATTTATCCCATTCGGAACGGTTTGGTGTATGTAACAGATAACCAGTTCATTTTAAACCATTGTGAAAGTTTCACCTTAAGTGTACTTCTTAACAGATATATATATCTGTTTACTACGTGTCAGGTGGCTCGGTTATTAATTTCTATATGGTGCTTTTTTGACAGTATGTCAGAAACTAAATTTTGTAGACCAGAGAAGTTCATGGTATCAACCTGTTTTGAAAAACACAGAAACCAGTACAAGTACGCTTAGCAGAAGCGCAGGCAGATTGGCCATATAAAAATGCGAATGCAACAGCTGCGACCGTTTATGAGTAATGTTCAGTTTGCACTACTTACCGCATTTTGGTATGTTGGTTTTTTAAACAATAGTTTAGGTGGTCGATCATGCGATGAAAACAGGAACGTGCTGACGTACTGATGAATTACACGGGAAACGAGAGTCTGTCTTTCACGTCACAATCGTGTTTTGAACAGTGGAAAATGATGTGAAAGTTTGGTGGAATATAGGAATGTGATAAAACTGAGGAATGTGGAGAAATTTACCTGATTTAGACGAACGGGTGTTCATTCAATCTGAGTCGAATATATTAGTTGGGGTTTCACAACGGGAGGCAGCGCCTGTATTGGTGACGCAGTAATTATCGAATAAGTTCGCAAGTCCTTACCAACCGAAGCACATGTACCTTGACCGGAATATAGTGAACATAGTGCAAACTGTAGCGGAAGGTTAGAACATTTCAATTGTCAGCAGTGATGCAGCTGACAGGCGAACTGTTCCCATTCCCAAAAAAACACAAGGGCATTCCACTGGTGGTTTGGTGACACAGTTCTTCTGAATGAAAAACGGGATCATTAACAGTGAAATAAAGAGTAACCGATAGCTTACTTTACAAAAAAAATGTATGACTACCTTTCTTTCCCGGATACACGATGAAAAATTAGTCCTCGAATAAAATGACTATCGGTAAGAATTTTCTAAACCTCAGTTTCTATATACGAGCAGCGAATGTCAAATTTGTCTGTATAAAACGCTGACCTGACTGTCATAACGAAGCTATGGGTATTTTTATGGTGGACCTATGCCGAAGTGAACGAAAATTTCATCAGAAGATGAGGCTGTGAAGCGTATTCTATCAAGAATTTCAGACCGGTAATGTTGGGATATCAGAACCAATGTAGAGTGGACCGTGAAAATGCATATTTACTTTTAAGATTCGGAAAGCACACAATCCGTGAATGTTGTGGATGTTCACTCAGAATGTCGCTTTGGGAATAAGATCAACAAGGTTTTTCCATAATTTCTCTTCAATCTATAAATCATCCACTCATATCTCCCAGTGCGCTACATTTTGCAACTATATCTGAGTAAAGAAAACGTATTCGTGGATTGAAAATTTGCCAGCATAGTGTCAAATTCGATCCCACGAACTCTCAGTTAATTCAGGCAGTGTGATGTTACTAATGATCTCTGTGATTTTTAATGCATAGTAGGCAGTAACCAGTCATACTTAAGTTGACTATTTTTATGAAACATCGGTACCACTACATCACAAACTACTGACACTTGAAATAAACCCAAATGTTTTTGCGCATGCTTGATTTTCTTGGCAATATGCTTGGTTTCAAGATCAGTACCGTCTAAGCGACGTGGTATTGCACATTTTTATGAGGTTGCGTTCTGAAAACAACCCTGAATAAACGTATACACGTCAACGTACATAGGCATTACACTCCGCTTGTCACAGGAGTGACGTCGAGGTCAGACGAACGTTTTCTCCTAAATGAATCGTTGTAATCGCTTACTTGTAATTCAAACATCTTTTAGCTGCAGCCCTTTAGAATAGCACCTGTCCCAGCAACTAATTCAACGAGAGTCGAAGATGGTTTTAGATTTTACACAATGGAAACACGAAAGAAACGATAAGGTTCACGATAACATGTATCTATGAGGTACCACATTTTTCATTTTGAATATCGAGGGTGTTTCCTTTAAGACAACTGAGACTTTATCTGTCTCTTTCTGAGGGCTGTTGCTCGGCCACGCAATCGTCAGCCTCTTTCAACATTGTCAACTTTGTGCGAGATGGCAATTCCTTTTTCCAATATCGGGCCAGTTGACGGACGACTGACCCATGGTAGATAACCTGTTGTGATAATCGCCAAATGGATAGGTTTCTTAAGGTCAATCAGTCAAGCATGTGCTTACTAAGAATGGACAGTTTAACTCACCCCAACCGTTGTTGCATCACGCGAAGATCAACTGATCAAACATTGGGTGAGTTGAATGAATGCTCAGCATTAAACGTTTCTTCCTCGTCTGGGTAACTGGCTAAAAGACCCGATAACTTATAACAAGGCGAACGCACTGCGCACTACTCGTCCAACTCATTTGTGGATAGGTGTGTTAATTAATCAGTAATGGTGAGATGTGTGCGACCATCTGACCGAAAAATTCATGTTGCCCATGAAGAATGGGGAGTTTGCAGTACCGTGCGTGGCAACCGGTCGACTTGGCGACCATGTTTGATTATTATCATCATACCGAAGGCACGTTTACACGTGTTGCCTACTGTCAATCTGAAGGTGATATTTCAATGAGATAGGCCCAGCATCGGAATAAATGTCTACTAAGGCACTACAGTGAGCTAGGTGAAACGTAAATTTTGATAGGTTAGCTGAACAATCAAGAACATGGGTACATTTAATTTGGTAGGTCACCAGCTGACCCACTACCGTCAAGTCTTCACCAATCTGTTCAAAAACATAAGCTTCAGAGATATTATGGCCTGTGCTGTGCACCCGCCTACCGTGAATTGGGTATTTTGCAGGGAAAATATGTTGCCTCATGTTCGGCAAGTT
Organism: Paragonimus westermani; assembly: GCA_008508345.1. Classification (NCBI taxonomy): domain Eukaryota; kingdom Metazoa; phylum Platyhelminthes; class Trematoda; order Plagiorchiida; family Troglotrematidae; genus Paragonimus; species Paragonimus westermani. The sequence goes on from QNGE01002351.1 coordinate 52,165, forward strand.
GTGAGTCGTATGGATGCCGCTCAGTATGTATGATTGATAGCGTTGCTTTTTGTCAATCATACTGCGACTTCACCCTCCCACATTGATGAGATATTTGAAGGTAAGTTCCACCACACACTGAAGAAGACATTAACCTATCATGCTGATGCAGGCTTTATTGCAGCTGCAAATTAGCTAATATACAACATGAAAGACAAAACCGCCAGACAACCAACCTTTCTCAAAATTCCTAACTACTCCGTAGAACGAATGTATCAAATAGAGTAAAATTGCAAGTCACTTTGAAGATAAAGTGTTTTGGAGCCTGCACCGATTTCTGTTGACCAAGTGGTCTCTCTGAAAATGGCAACTGTAGGAAAACATCTGTCTTTACACAACGTGCACGGTCGACAGGAAGTTCTCTGGTTAGCTGTGGATGTTTGTATGCTTTTCTGAAAATCCATAGATAAGAAGCAGTCTTGCAGAGAACTATGCTTTCCGAGCTAACATACCAACAACAAAATTCGGCGTGGTAGAAAACAATTATTCCACCCAACCTTCGTTTACAGATGACCGAGGCAAAATTGATAAACTAAAGATACCAAGCGTTCCAGGTGAGTTTTCGATAAACAGGAGCTGACGAGATCACATCTAACTGTCATGTAAATAAAACTTCTAAAATAGACTTGTTGTTTTTAGAATCAACTTCAAAAGCAACAGCTAAATCAGTACGTGAGAAGATTAAAGTGTGTTTTAAAGCTTGATTAAAGAGTCACGGTCAGTAACCGACAAAATGTTTTAACCAACCATGGGAACATTGAAGGAGTAAGATACTGGATCAAGGCGTCTTTCTGTTGATACTCCTTTAAACTGCTCATATTTACACTTCTCTAATTCAAATGTAGTCTGGTGGATGAGTTGGGCAGTCTAACAGATGTTGCGCTGGACTCCACCAACAAAAATGTTTGGATCGCAGAAAGCTCTGGGTTGATATTGATACTTATCTTTTCTTTGCTAGATTGACTTTATCATTAATATATTCGCCTTTGTCTGAACACGCACCAAATTCGAAAATGCAACACTTTGTGTAGTGCAGTGGGTACTGCGCTATATGTCACGTGATCCACTAATGTACATAAAAAGCACTCAGCACTTTGCTAGGGTGTCTCATCTGCTTGATGCATGCGGGAATGAGTGTGTACATTCATTGTGCAAAGTGAAACTACATGCTTATGACCTCCACGCATGAGGCTTTAGACATTGACAACCAGATTAACGTTATACATAGGTGGTGACCACTGATCAGAAGAAAGGGAAATGTATGGTGTAAGACGCGCTTTTTTACTCTTCTCAGTTAATTTATTAAACATATACCAAGCACGATTCTCAAAACCTTTGACTCCATTTGTATTGAACCCTGTGCCCATATTCTGTTACACACCCCCTAGTCATAATCAAGCAAGCGACAGTCATCCTGACAGTAACCAAATGTCAGCCGATTCGGAATGGAGGAAGAAACCAGGTTTGCCGGCAGAGTGCACACAATGAGTTAGCTCACCTTCTGGGCTGTGGTAGGGTAAAGTTGAATCGCTTGATTTTTGACCCTGTTGACCGAAGCATCCTAGGTCCATGTATTGGTGGACGAAATGGGAAGGCAGACGACACCTAAATGGAACAATACGGTAGCGCAGTGGAGAACAAAAATGTCCCTGTAATTGACCAGTTTAAAAATGATTAAAGGCATGATAATTTAGGTAGGCAAATGCACAGCAGTGAAAACTCCATGGATGAATTATTTCACAGTGGTGTTATACAGTATGCGTCAGTCATCGGAGCGCACTACCGTGAAGTCGCTTATCGCATTCAGTTTTCTTGAGGGCACGTAACAAGAGCTGTCATCAAAAGTAGTGCATAATTAGGTTTGCGTTGTTGAACACTTCAAGAATTTGGGCTCTGCAATCCTTTCAAGCAGGTTTTTACATCGACCCCACCAAAATGTTGACACGAACCAACACGACTTTCCAAAGTCGTTATCTGAGATCGGAAGCAAGGATCTGCTGTAGTCGACAAGGTTCTCTGTCTCGAAATGGAGGATTGTTGTATCGATAAACTTTTAGATTCAAAAAGGTGAGTTTTTAACTGCTACGTCTCAGCTCTCGTCTCTACGTTACAGACAACAATAAGCAATATGAACCTGCTAACGTGAATTTTGCTTCAGCAACCACATTCAACAGTATCTTCTTCGAAAAAAGTCATCACTGACAAGCCATAATGGTTTAGCTGGCGGTTGACTACCTGTTTCCGGACGTTATCGAGTTTCAAGCAAACCCATCTTAGCAAGCTAGTTAGAATCTTCGTCAGCTGTATAATACTGTGGATTTATCGACTTATCAAAATCAACCAGATTTTCTGAATGAGGCTGGAACAGTTACTTCAACTTTACAAACAAAAAGCAAACTTCAGCCGTCGTCTTAACTGAAGATGGCGGCAACAGCAGCGAAATAAGCGAACTCCAGCAGCTTCTCAGAAGGGAAAGTGCACAGAAAGCTCAGCCAATAAAGACAAACACAAGAGAAATACACTTCGTCGTGCCCTCTGCCGTGTACTTTCATATTCGTGCTTTGAATGACGCATTATGTGTTCGTCAGTACAACAGGAACCTGGTAAATCCCACAAATACAAGGTGAGAATAATGTACCACATGTGACCGTGCACGGTCACTACCGTCAGTGTACGAAACGCTGCGGTGAAACCCTAAACGCTGGAAGTTTAATATTTAAATCTGCGGTGGGTGACATTTCTTCCGAGCTCGTTTGAAATCCTATGGATCACTGTGAATGTTAGACAACACTCCGGCTGCCTAATCAATGTGACCCCAGGTCCGCATGTGATTTACTTGCTAATATTTTTCTAATTAATGATCGGGCGAAAAATATATTGTGGGCTGATAAATGTCATCGCCAGCTAGATCTAACTGACCAGTATAAAGACATCGGAGATTTGTTCTACAGCACTGTTGCGTCCTTCGCCAAAAATTCTTTACAGCAACATTTCACCGGTATTACACCTGTGGGATGCCATCTCGAATGAAAAAGTCGTCAATGATCTTGACAGGTTGTAAATCAATCTGTGTGTGAACGGCGCCAAAAAGTCACCACACACGTCTAGGACCAGCATTGTAAATCGATTGCCATAAACCGTTGATGGCGCACACAACCTAAACTTCCCACCTTCATCTTTCAGTTACACTAGCAAAAAATGACCGTGTTAAAAAGATGTTATTACAACTCCGAAGGTTTTTTTTCAGTTTCTCGATGGACGGGGGCAAGGTTCCCAGGGTTTAAAAAACCTACAAAATGTCACCCATCTTCAAAAGTAACGATCGCAATCGGTCCGTTAATCGCAGGCCGGAAACATATGTCACTGACGATTGCCTTAACGTTTACAAATAGTTGGGTCGATGACAAGCTCCTAAACTTTCATACCATGTGCACTGTTACCTGGGACGAATCGTATGTTTTGGAGAAAATTCATTCGGAATAATCTGAATTTATGATAAAACGGTTCAAGAAATGCCAAACCAATTCACGTGGCCTTTCCAGATTTGTCTGAGATCCTTGACTGAGTAAAATCGGCAACGCTGAGCCCGAAGTTTCGTAACGATTGGGCAGAACATCCCCTACTCTTGAGGTCACCAAGAAAATCCAAGGCCGCCGCTTCAAGTTCATAGTGATGAAGCATTGTCAGATTTTCATAGTGCGTCTAGTTTTGCATCAAAAAATTACATGCTAAGACCTGTGGCCTTCATTCCGTACTTGTACAGAATCTCATGGTTTGTCAAATCCCAGTTGATAATGTAGGCGGATGACACCACAAACCTGTATATGTTGGGCAGTATGGCTGAACATTAGAAGCTACAGAGTGATTTGAAAAAGTTCATCGTTGGATCATGAATGATCGATTCCTGGTTAACATGACCAAATGCGAAGTGATGTATCTTTCATAGTCGGTTGGATAAAATAACTTCTGACAGGTGAAGAACTGGGTAACATGGAAGTGAGCCGTACTTGACCACGGTTGTTTGGGTTGAAGTTAGTCTGTCTCTCAACTAGTGGCTAATGACCGAGAACGCTTACTTGGTAGTTGGATTTTAAAAAACATGGTTTGACGGTCTTACTTGGTTTGTGAAATCATTATATTCACTTGGTGAACGCTCAGTGACCTTGGGCTACCTCTCCCAGTTTTTGTGTATACTCATTTACGTGTTCCTGTGTAACTAGTTACATGGGTCGCACGACCAGGCGCTTATCCGAACGTATCCGTGAGCATCATCCAGCCTGGATCAATAGCGGAGTCACCAAGACGATTACTAGCGCACTTGTTGCACACCTCGTTGATACCAATCATACTGTCAACCTGGCCTCCTCGTTTCGTCTGATTTACCAAGTCAAAGGCATTCACTCAAAAGCTGTCAGATGCCGAATTTTGGCCACGGCTGAAGCGATCGGAATTCGATTGAATAATCCACCTTTGTGCGCACAGAAGCGCTTTGTTCGGGCGTTGAAATTACCATGGCCAAACATCCACACTACGACTTATCAAAACACCATGGTTCCGGTTACGTCATAATGGTGACATAATCGTTTCAAAACGTCGTCTCCATGTGTGCCTATGACGTGTTTGACCTCACTTGAACTTGCCATTTGTTTTGTTCGCTTTGCCCTGACAACACTGTTTCATATAAATGTTATGTATTTGGCCTGATGATGAATAACCGAAGACGAGCTTGTTCGCTACACCATTTTTCTGATAAGTACTTTGGGGATTTTCACCCACTCTCCCAGTTTGTTGTACTTAATCCGTGAAGGGAATTGCTCGTTTTAAAAAGACAAAGCGTAGAAGTACAGACGGCTTGTTAAACCTACTCAGACAAATTGGGCAGGATAGAAATCCTTTTAGTGTGTTGCCAGCACATTCAAGTGGGTGGTTTTGCTATGTAGTGTTCCCTATCAACGTCAACAGTTCACAGGAAAAGTACTCATGCCTGATGAAGACAGCCACCTCAGGGATAACCCACAACATCAAGTGACCTGGTAAATATGTCAGGAACACTGTTTTAGCGTATGGGTGTGTCCAGTTTAAAGAAGCCTGCTAACATTTGCCTTTACTTGGCCGTCGACAGATTAAGTCATGCGCAGATGTAAAGCGCGTGTTTGGGATATCGAAGGGAGTCTTCAAATACGTTGGTCGACTTAATATTTAGAGCATGTTGAAGACAAGCTTGATGACTCACTGATGACGTTAGCAAGCTGTCGTCTACTGCATACTGCTTGGTGCTTGCTGTATGCCAGAAAGGCAGCGGTTGAAATCCCATTTCTTTCCATATTCTTCGACTTCCTCGTTTTAAATTTCTATTGTTGAATCTCCAAAACCGAAAAAATCCTCCGACGTATCTTGTGTTCTCAAACTGTCCAAAAGAAGTCCAGATGTGCGTGCGCTATCTTAGCTGCTTTGAGATATACATGCTTTATACAGGTTACTAGTAACACATAGCATCCGTTTATATTGTATGTATGTTTCATATAATAGATTACTATTCACCTGGTGACTTTTCGAGGGTAGATTTGAGTGATTCGAAAACGGTTAATGTAAATTAGCCAATTAATCTTAGTAGACTAGAATATCGTTCGGAGCTGTGTTTGTACAGCAATCGTTACACCGTGAAGTTGAGCGGCCTTACTTTACGGATGACTATTGTGTAAAACATTCGTAGTAAACATATTCGTTAGTGAAAATATGTGCAAACATGGTGCAGTCAGGCAATTTGTTTCGCATTTCGCCTATCGTGTCTAGTAAAGTAGTGATTTCGTTTTTTCAAAACTCATTTCGAATGGGCTGGTGCCTACCTAAAGATGACAGGGCATCGCCTAGTCAATGTTGACCAATCAAGAAAAGGGCGTCTACGCCAAAATCTTCCTATAGTTTCAGTAAAATATTAAATCAGCAAATGGGCGTGGAAGGTTTGGTTGTTTGATGTACGCAAGAAAACTCACATGGCGCCGACTGGGAGACGAGCCGTCCTCATCAGCTTTTGCTCGGCTGCACAGATTTAATAACTGGGTAAAAACCGAAGAATTATAACATATTTTGTCTGACTGTCTGAAAGTCACCAATTACCACTTGGAGATCGTCAGCTCAATGCTTGCTGACCGCGTTAATGACCAGTTGGTTCCGAATGAAATTGACCCAACGTGGTAAACCACGTTTATAGACGTGAAATTCTGTACATTACGTAGTGGCAACGTGACCGCTCCTCACATACTACTTGACATGGCTGTGGTTGTATCATTTCGTCAAACTAGAAAATAAAATAAACACTTCGTTGTCTGAGTATTAAACCTTTGTTTTCAATCGATGAGTTCGTCGTCAACAGCACACAGGCTAGAACATAAGGTCGTGCCCCAACTTTACCGGTGAATTTCATTGGTGACCGTCAAATCTTGTCATACGAAATGTTGACAAACAACCCGTGTTGGACGCTGTTTTTAGCAGGCCCATCGGCTTAGCGCATCATCGTGGCTCCACCAAATTTAGTTCGCTTATCGCAGTCAGCTAGACCGTTGAATAACACTGTGGGCTTGATATCAGTGTAAGTAAATTACAAAACCATTCTAACATGAAGGTACATTTTTGTGAAAGATAGATATTCGTTAGCAAGGTGAAAGCTTAGTGTTGAGTAGAGCGTTATTCTATCTGACATCCCCATGCTCTATGAAGTTCACCAGTCAGCTCAAAATTCAGATAAGATGACGCAGACCGTCTGTGTTAATGAAACTAGGCAGTACAACTTTCTTTCAGCATACACTTAACTTTCAGTTTGTATAAACCATTCTGTGTTGGTTCGCTGTTACAAGATGTGCGATAAATAAGCAGTTTTAAATTGAGTGAAAGAAGAACTGCTTATCTACTGATAGCAAGGATCACCTTCACAAAAACTCTGACCCACCCAAATCAAATAATGCGTATCCGTTGGTTTTGCATACAGACATTAAGGTATGTGAGTGACACAAATTACAACACACTGGAACGATGGGGAACAGAAACTAACACAGAAAACGCACAATGAGTTTTTCAGTGGGAAAGACATTCCCACAACTACTGGAAAAAGCAACTGGCGGTTTAAAGTTGTAAGAGTTCAGTCCATTTTTTGTGTTCCAGAAGTAAGATATGTCCATGAAACAGGTTAATGAAAGGCGGACGTTAATGCGTAGTAAACAAAAACCCGCTTCTTGCCTGGCTAAGAAATTTTGCAGAACGTTTTGAGGTAGCTTCGATAGGAAACCTGGTGCAACTGACCGATCTGCCATCAACTACCGTACATTAGGTTATTACAGCACCAGCCGTTGGATCCCGCGTTGACAATTCATCCAAACTATCTTGCCAGCAAATGTTTTGTGTGTAAGGGAATGCGGTAGGAATTTTGGCGTTTGGTAAGATAAATCTTCAAATTGCCAGCCCAATTAAAACGGCGCGTCCTACGCCTGTTAGCCATTTGCAATTGAATGATAGATAAACTGCTAATTTTTGAGGCTTGTACGAACGGAATGTACTATCTGCGTTCATTAGCCAAGAAGTTGGGTTGGTTGTGAGTCTCACTCGGAGTTCTCCGCTAATTGTGTTGACTTGCCTCAACTTCACTTAATACGGTTGTGCTTGTCACATAAATCGATAAATTAAGCTGATTTATGTTCGAGAGGGCACGCGTCGGTCGAGATCATCGCTTCCTTTCCGTGGTCACTCAGTTTGTCATTGAAGTGAAATATGAGGAGAGGGGATCAAAACAAACAGGCTCGATGTTCTTGGTTGTATAACATCATAATCATCATTTGGTTAACAACTGACTGTATTGTAGCAGTGAGTTGGATACCACTCAGGAAGAATATAAAAATGGCAACGGTTACAAACTAACACTGATCACAAAACACTTTCACCCGGGCAGAAAAGAGACACACTTTGCTGAGGGTTAAACTTTTGTTTATTCCGATTATTCATAAACGTTGAACATGTAGCTGATGTATAAAATACGAGTCAGGACAAAGACTGATCAAACGTTCATGAACTAACTTTAAGTACTGTGAAAACAAGATCACAAAAACTCACTCATCTACTTCGGTCAGGTTCCTTTTTCTGCGATTTTGGAATGTGGCATTATTGTGATAACATCTTTTTTCTGACTTCTGTTTCATGTGGGCTACTTTTTGGTAACGGAAGCTTTGATTTTATCAGGCAATATTTATACTTTGCTTATACTGGGGATACTCGTAAATTCCTTTGAAAGAAACCCGTTGAGTATCCACTTGGCCGGGGATGATATTATCCTTTCTTTGTCGGTTTCCTTTAAGTTGAACTGGTCAAGAGTTTTTTTATCATTGATATATCGGTCTGGAAAACGTTTTTGTGAGTTTCTTTTGACGCTGTGTATAACTGTGTTTTGTGATTGTATTCAGTATCAGTCGGTTATACCGTTTTTTCCGTAGCTCCCTGAGAACAACATTGCTTTGGGCGGATTCCTACAAATGTGAATGATCGCTTGTTCAGATGGATCCGATTCGTGACCTGTTTCTCTTCCTTTCACCGAATCAATCTAGAGGTTTTCCGATTGTCAATTATTTGTTTGTTCATGGTTTTTAATTCAGCTAACAAGTTTTTGTTGTGCTTTCGACTTCCACGCATACATGATTGTTTCGACCAAGGGACATTCTGAAACATTCTGGTTATTATTTGTAAACCAAAAACAGATTCATTATTTTCAAGTTATGGGTGAATCCAGTCACCTGCGGAGCATGTTTCTGATCACTTGGTCTTCAGGTTTAAGCGGCTATACTAAGTCACACTAGATGGTACACACTGATCAGTATAACGACAGGGATACAATGTCGTTGTCGCATATGTCGATATTGATGGGTGTCTTTCTTGTTTCCGTTGCACTAATCTACAGTGTCTTCGGAACATTACGTTCCATTTATCCAGCAACACGGCAAAAAGGCACACATTGTGAAATATAAGCAGTTCGTTTATTCGTATCAGTTTATTGCATAAATAATTCGGTTATACAGCTTAACAGCATGGCAACAAAGCTATGAAATGGACAAACAACACATCGGAACAATCAGGGCTGAGTCAACGGTTCCATCATTACAGCAACGAAATTACCTACGTCAACACATTTTGCCAACAGACGGCTGACGCGTGACGCTGGAGTTACAACGTCCCGAAATACGCTGACACTCCTCAGATTGCGTTTGCACAGCAGGACCAAAACCGAAGTGACTTGGGCACTCACATGACCCGTTACAATTGAGTGTTTCGCGGCCGGATTACTGTTCGGGTGTTGGTATGCTGATGCACGTTCAGTCGTTGTCTACACCAACCACTTGAGGATGTGCTCCACCTTCCTCTGTCGTAAGTTTCGACCCATTTGGCCAATATGTGAGTCGCCGCAACATCAGGTGAACTGGTGGTTGAAACGAGAGTGCCTGAGTTTTCCGGGGAGGAACGATCTGGGCATTGGCGACTTATCGTGCGAGTAGCGATTAATAAGCGCATTTTTGTTGCTCTATACGTGCGATCACTAGAAGATTTTAATTCCCCGTTTAGAACAGTAACGAATGTTGGTCAAAACATGCTTTCTCGGCGATGATTGTGATCAAGATGTGGCCACTCGCTCCTTGAAGTGATTTCCGACGAGCCTGATCGGAAACCCTTCGGCAAGCAGAACACTCAAGAGCTCCTTTCCGAACTGTGGACGGTCAGCCGTGCACAATTTCTTTGCTCGATGAAATAACATTCGCATTGCAGTCCGTTTGTAAACCACAAACGCAAATGAAGGGAAGTAGGGAAACTGATCACTCTGTGAGGAGTTCCGATGAACAGACTGGCTAATCGTACTGTCTAAGCATTCAGTAAAAAGGACATATACTAATGATAGTGAGTTAACAAACTCTTGTTCATGGGTGACATTTCGATTTGGATGAGTGGAGTTAAACTGCCCTAAATAGGTTGTGAAATGAACAAAGACGTTGAATCATACAGTGCCAACGACATACCGTTTTTACAGGAAATAACAGTCGATGCGGCCCGATAGTTCACCTTCAACCCTTCCAGAGAAAATATCAGTCTATTTTGGATTCAGCGGACTGCCTATTGCTACATCACTGACTTGTTTGTAAGCATTCAAATCCAATATTTTCTTAAAACACGTAGGAATCAAATCTTTGAGGTATTCTTCAGAAATAAACGAAACATCACATATGTACATGAAATTACACAAATTGTCAACTATTTCATGTAAAGGTTCTTTTATGAATGGTGAGTCAGTTTCAGCTGAGTACATCTTCAGTGCGGAACTTGTCGAATTATTCTGCAAACTATCAGATAACTGAAAGGAATCTTCCAATGAACGGGAGTTACGGGTTGTACGAATTAAATTAAAAATCTCGTCTGGCCATTGAATAAGTTTTTGGTCCACTGAATCATCCATGACAACAATAGGCCTGAAGAGCATACCTCTATTTGGTAATTCGGGTGGCTATTTTTGACGTACGGGTCCCAGTCTATTTCAACTGTCTATACCGCCGCTCACCTACATATATATATATGCATCGAAAAAATTTGCGGTTCACCTGAAATTTTTTACCACTGGAATTCCATCTGGCTTACGGTTAGCTTTGACCTACCTTTCATCAGCCAGGGCGATGTGCGTTTTCATCGCATAATCGCATAATCGCTTTATTCAAGATTACAACGTCAGTATCGTTATCTGGTTTTCGAAATACCATCTCCTGCATCTGTCTCAGTTGTCTGAAGGTCACATAAAGTTCACAGAATAGACAGCAGTGTTAAAAGTGAGTGACGGTATAAGATAATGCGAAACATTAGAAATTTTATTACGAAACCAACCGGCAATTTCCGGCAAAGTTAGGGGCAACTCTTTCAGCTGGTCGTGTAAATCTTCAAACTTAACTTCAGCCGTTAGCTGGTTGGCTTCATTCGGCAAAGGTTTGAATTTTATGCGGAAATAAAGTAATTCTAGCTGTGGTCGCGTATGCTGCTTACTTGATAAGTTGTGTACACATTTCATGGCATCACTGGGGTAATTGGATTTGCTGTTGGTATGATCCAACGAATTTTGGAAACTCTGATTCGTTCTAGTCGCGATTTTCTTGACGGTATCCACGGCGGAGTTCTCGAACTCTATACGGCCTACAAGAGTAAGGTCAGCCAGCACAATAACAGTGTTTTTGAGTCTTTATGGACTCGTGGAAATTTTCGCCAGCCATCTCAATGTGGGGAATAGCCAGTCTGACGAAATTTTCGTCACTGTTCTGCAGTTTTTCTCTCAACGGATTTCTCAGGAAGTCGGATGGAAAAACGACCGGACCGAGTACATACCTGATAGAATCTAATTCGAGTCCTTTCACCCAACGTTTATACCCCACTGTTAACGATCGATTCAGACCCCGTGTAGTGTATAGGGTTAGGAAGGGTAGCTGTGCAACTTATCTGACCGAATGGCATTGTGAAGTGGTCCGCTTGGTGACTAGTGCAGAGTTCTAGTCTATTTTGACGTAATTAATGCAGACCAACTCTAATGCACCGCGGTAGACGTTGAGCGCGGTTTTGTGTACCCTTCACCAGTGTTTATTGCCCATGTTTTTTCATTTACACGAGAACAGTGCACGAGGAGTGCGCACGGAATCTGGCTTTATGAAACCAAATGGCTGCTATTTGAATCTACCGGAAAGACGCTAAGCTGAGACAGCATTGTTGTTTACGGATTCTTCACCGTTGAAAATAACACGCCTCCATTACCCTGTTCTGCCGAGTACACTTTCCTTAGTGCCTTCCTTACGCCCCCCAAGTTGTAACGCGATTGACGGTTTAGCTTATTGTGATAGCTGTTCAAAACAGGTTAATTCTCTTTGTGGCTTAATAAGCTATCTTTTCCTAATTGCTCAGTTAAACAGTGAACCTCAACTGGATACATCTGATGGACTTCATACGTTCAATGTGTTCGTAGTTTACTGAGTCCATTGAACTGCAGTCAGCCGGGTGGTGAAGGTTGGGACTTACCATAAGTTTACAGGCGAATTCAAAGGTATTATATTGCCATTTCACAACATGTGACGACTGTTATGCAAGATAAGAAAGCCGATCACACTAGTTACCCACACGTAAGGCACCACGTGTGGCAGAATGTGCATTAGCTTGAAATCGTAGTTTCAAACCACTGTCAAACCACTGTTATGGCGGGTAACTAACCTTCTGTGAACAGCAGAAGATGAGCCTTGTTAGTCGTTCACCGCCAAACATCAAGTGGATACCATAGTTACATATATATATGTATAAAGAAAGATGCTACAGGTTGCTCGTTACCAATGACCTAGGCGTTGTGGTTGGCGTGTTGTTAAAAACGAAAGTATAAGACTCGGTAAGATTTTGGATCATAAATTAGTTATTTATCACGGTCTGAGGTTGTTGAATTCAAGTGCCGGACTGAGGCATATATCCGGACAACAAAACCATTTGTTCAGGAAACTTGATCAGCATAGTGGTCATGGTAGAATGACAATGCTCGCAACCTCGCACTGTGGAGGTTATTCGGCTAGTTTCTGCTTCTGCTTGCATTGCAAAGGTTTCGTATTCGACAATCAGAAGATGGGTTTACAATCCACCCGGGTTTTCTCTTTCGGTGTTTTATTCCTGCAGAATTGTAATTTCTTCTCGCACTGTCACACACAGATGAGGATATGCGTAGGCGCTTTGGGCTTCCTCACTTCTGTAAGCTGCCCACAGGCTTCCCGTATCTTGTGACGTACTCATCTGTTCATCGAGATTAATATTTCAGTGTGATAATTTTGCGTTTTAAATTTCTAGATGAAAATCACTTGTCGTAAATAGCGACACAGTTTGTGATCACTTAATTCCTATAACCCACGCCTGTTCCGCTCATAGTTTAAACCAGTACCCAGAAAACACTTTCCTACCTATTCGTTTCTGTATCCTGTTTTCATGTGATCTCTCTTAACGTCTTCTCTGTTTACCATTTTTATAGACGCATTTCAAAGGATTAGGAAGGCTGTGAATGGAATCAAATACCCTGCAGCTGTGTAATGCTTTTATGGTATACACTTCCTGCCTACCTCGAAATCTGTGATGACGTGTTGACGTCACCCTTCATGACCATGAATGGAGTAGCGAGTCGAAGTCTGGAAAATGTGTGAAAGTTAATGAAGATACATTTACAAATGAGTAACAACCAATTTAGTAGATCTGATGAGTCAATAGCGCAATAACTCCCAATAATTTAGCCAAACATTTGCGCTTCCTACAACTGCTTTCTTACGCACAGTTACAGGCAGACACGTTAGATCACACCATTTGAATAGCGTGGAGCACACTGTCAATGACGTTGTGCAGAGACAAGAGGTTTTTAGAGTATATTCATAAGATTCTTATGCACTGACTTGTGCAATCAGCCTAAGTACCTATCCTTTTACTGAGACTACAGTTCTGGGGGTTGATATAGGTTGAATGTGAATACGTTTTCTTACAGTGAAATTTAACCAAAACAGATAAGTTTCGCTGGTTTTGGGGTTAAAGATTAACAACTAACGATTTTATTCAAGTCAGAACATACTAGTCTTGTGCATCCACGTTCGAACGTCCATCAAATCAAGTACGCTAATTACTGTTCTATCTCCTAGCTGTTTACTTCTTATTATATTGAGTTCCTGTTGTCCACCGTCATCTGTCGTCAAAGTGAGCTGCCCAAACTTTACATAACATTTCCACGGGCCAACTGAAAGAATTTCTTCTTTTCTCATCCAAACATGTTCAGAGAATCCACAAAAACAGACTGATCAAATCAAGGTGTTGCGTACGCACAAGATTGGTTCGGATTGACTGATTAAAATAATCGTTCGTTTCCAATTAAACTAGTTTTACTCGTGCAGACACGTGTTCCAATGTGTTACGCATGTTGCACACAAGAAAAAGCGAATTGATGAGCGTTTTGCCTTTTGCCACCTTTTAGATGAAGGCAGAAATTACTGTTTGATTAGGAGTAGCGTTATAGGTCCGCTAATTGACGTATCTGTCTGGTCATTTGTCTCGTATGAAGGGTGAAGGGAACAAACAGTTGTGTTGGTCATACCATACCGGAAAGCTAGTTCGGTTGAGTGACCTGTTGGATGGTTGGATTCGCTAACCGTAGTATCTCAAAATGGAATCGTATGAACTCCTACCTAGACGTAAACGTATACGACACAGACGTAGACAGTGTTACATGTTTATCAAGTGTTGAACGAAAGTAGACCAGGAGGTAAAGAGGTATTGTACCGATTGGACAGTGACGACTTCCGGACTAGGAGATGATCGGGTAGCCTACGAGTTATCCTAGTGTTGCAAGTGGAATGTCGCTTTAGATGGGACCACCCTGTAGATACTGTGCTTTAAAATATGCTACCCTTCTCTGTTCTGATGCATCAGACAACTTTCCTCAACTGATGGCTGAGTGATAAGCGAAATCGGCTGAACGAATTATGGACACATAACATTACAAATATGATGTCCTGCTCTTCCGAACAAGGATTCGAGCTGACCCATCACTCTCTGTGAAATGAGTGAAACGCCTGTGTGGTTGCTGAGCTACCCAATTCAAAGAGTGAGAAACGGGTTGGTAGTAAAAATTAGGCGTTGCTATTTTCCACAACCCACAGCATGGTATATCAGATATTCGTTACAGCTGGATAGCAAGCTAAAAATTTGTCCGAGTCTACTGGATGACATGTTTTTGGAGTTTGTTCAATATTCAGTCAGATCCCAAATTTTGTGACTTCAGCAATATAGTTAGAAGATTAGTATTGGCAGATGCTAACATTCCGTATTGTCCCATGGATACCAATTAAACAAAGACACGGAAACCTTCAAGTTGACACCTACAATACTCGCGTAGGGTATGAGTAGGTAGGTGAACATTATAAAATATGGTCCAAACGACACTGGCTAAAGACCGGCAACCTCACATATAAACACCGCAAATGTCTAAGTTGATCTTGTCAACACTGATCATTTGAGATCATAACGGATCATTGGATGACACCAGTAACAACCTGATCTGTAGGCCTGCACAGTACGGCGTTCGAAATTAAGCTTGTGTGTGAAGTAAACGGCAGAGTAGACCGGTTGAGCGATTTTCACCAAAAGTTTAAATTAAATTCAACATGGTGGTGGGATATAAAGGCGGGAATCTTACAACTCGATTTAGTTGCAAAATCCATCAATGCGAGAACGTTTACGAAACTTTTGTGCATTGGAAATCAGAGCAGACCACCTGTTTAAAAAGTCTTTGCCGTAGAAGAGACAGCAATAATTTATGCGGGAGGCTTTTCTATGAGGACATTTTATGATAAGCACTTTAACCACGAAGACAAATCACGTATTGACAGGTATTTTATTAAAGCATATCCAATAGAATTTCTGCGAAGCGTAAGATACATCTATTGTCGGACAGCGAGCCAACTTCATATTTCCATTCATTTATCAATCCTCTCGCAGTTGTGATCGCATATACGCCGTTAAAAAGCAACGATTTCTTGTAACCAGGTTGAAGGCGACTGGAATATCTACTGTTAGACTTGTTAATTAGTGACACAGACGGAATAAACGTTCCATCCTCCATTGTGAAACATTTCCCGATCAGGAGTCGTAACTTTAAAATTGTGTCACGTTTCTTACCTTAACTTGCATTCGCAACCCACTGATTTCAAAGTATCACAAAGTCAGTTGACGTGAGCTCGCGGTGTGCGCTGAACTCACCGGTTATCTTTTCAAAATTACCATGGTATCAGTTGTAAATTTCACTCGCAGTCCCATCCATCCCGTTTACTGGCCATTCAGTTTCAGCTCCAACGACTGCGTTTCCACGCGATTCAAGATTTGCAACCAATCAGAACGTGACTTAAGTGCTGTGATCGAGAAAATCTCTATGATCTGGTTGCAATGTTTGCTGGCTGACCAGAAGCGAAACCGTATTGCTGCGTCAATCCAAGGGAAGGGAAGGCCGGTGTTCAAACAATGTGTAACCATTTTTTCTTCTTAGTTGAACATGCTCCAAATGAATCAATTACCACAAGATTTATAATGTTGCAATGTTTGATATATTTCACTGTATCGACAGACGTGAAATGAAGGATTCAGTGAATGGTTGTTTCTGAATTTCTGTGGGTGGTAGCACCGCTAAAACGGACATCGCAATAAAGCTATTGCATTAGGAAAGCAAAGTACGATTAGGTAAAGCAGATGACCTCCTAAATTAGTTCGGCTGAGCCAGCTTCTTTAGGAATTATTCAAGATTTGTATAGGATTAGGTTCGACTGGTGAACATATACTTTGGAACAATTTTATAACGAACGTTGTCGATAGGCCCAAACTGAACTTAGTTGCTTTGTTTTAATAAGGAAAATAATTATGTTTCTGTATTTGAACAAGTTTTTGAGTGGGTTTCAAACCTTCACACGTGTTCGCCGTCCGTTCAAATCGGATAGACATTGTGTGGCTCATTGTCTACAAACATACGGTTGCCACCAATTTTAGATACAACAGTTTATAAGCGGAACATCGGCCAATAAAAATCGTGGTTATTTCTTATTGGTTATGACGCTACCTGAAATTCATTGGTCTCTTGACGTACACAGGTTTTAGCGTATAGAAAAATTTATCTTACCTAAGGTAGTAACGTTCATCTCTTGCCGAACTCTGTTACTGGAATATTTTGGTCATGTTCACTTCTTCAGAAATACATTCTCATGTGTAACAGTGAATTCGTATCAGCCCAGCAAGGTCGATCGCGCTTATATGGATCTGTGAAGTATTTTCGGTGAGTTGGTTCATTAAATCCGAACAGAAGAGTAGAAATCGACTGACTATTAGTCGCAATCACTTGAACATCCCAAAATATATTTCCAAAATTTTCCACCAAAGTCGACGTGATAACTGCTAAATCCTGTCCTAATATATAACCTAATATCTCCGAATGATACACAATAAACCGTGATTTTGCCGCAGAAACCTGTGTGAACCTATTGATTGGTATTTCAAATAGAAAGCATTATGCACAATATTTTGATGGTATTATCGATTGACCTTCAAGTGACGAAATTGGGTATATATAAAAATCCAAATGTCATTGCCCTCACATAACTTCACACGAATTCCTAAATATGATTTTTAAAAATCTAATGTAATTAGAAAAATTTACGTGCGCATATTACTAATGAAGAAGAATCGAGAATAAAAGTTTATTTGCTCCAAGAAATTACTGTGTATTCCGCTGACAATCAATATTCTATACAGATAATTCCTAATTCAACTCATCTCTTACAAAAAGCAGGGGTGGCTACTGTTTCAGTGCGCACACGGTGTCAGTTGGAGTTGTGTATACAGACAACCGTTTGGAAAACTGGTTCATTGAGAACCATATTCCACCTCGCAGCTGAGGTATTGACAAAATCAAAACATTTACCAAAATGAGAAAAGACAGAAAAGAGATGACATTTCTAAAGAAAACCACGCTACTGACTGAGGCTCGACCGACAACTTTTACACAGTCTTTTATTATGTACGAGCGACTCTGCCATAATGTTAAGCCGCCCAATTATGATAGACTGTCGGGAACTTTGAAATCGTAGCACAAAGGAACTAGTATCGTTGTGTATAGCTGTTTCTAGTAATCATTGACTGGAGGATGGATGGCGACCTGAACTGAGCTGAGCTATATCGGTGCTGTTTGCGTTTGTCTATAGAAATTATGAACAGTGAGCGGGAATCAGAATAATAGTCCTGACATCTGTGCACTAGGAGATTGCATCAGGGTCATCGAGGCTACAGTAAGCTATGCTAGTTGTTACACTTGATTGTAACAACTGAGTTACTACTAGTTTTAAATCAATCAGACATATACTACTCAGTACAAACAAACCGATGCAAGTTTTTTTTAACATAAGTAAAGGTAGCATTCAGACAGAGGAAAAAGGTTTTTGATAGTGCTTATCACACTCTGACGCAATGTCATAATTGTTCACATTGTTTTCCGGCAACGTGAATGTTAAACAGTTAAACCATCATTCCATTCGCCGTGGTTCATCGTTTATTACAAGGCATTTAACGGATGCGGTTGTTGATACAAACATGAACAACACACAATTCATTGCACGTCGTGCACTACACACGTCACTAATCGCATTACTCATAATGTTCCCGAAGCTCATAAACAAAGCATAGTGCAAGATGAGGTACAAAACAGAGAGAGTAATTGCACATATCTAGACAAATGACGTGTTAAAATAATTTTCCAAAAACTTTATATCTTATGACATTTCAAGTGTGCATTATTTCTCAAGTAGTAGTCCCACTAATGTCTCGGCAACAGAGGTTTTCAACCTGTTCGTAATTAACACTGCCTGAGGTTAGTCTTCTCAAAATATGTTTCTCTTATAGTTACCATTCTTAATAATCTCCGTGAAAAAGGGAAAAGACACAAAGATAACGGGAAGACATGACGAAACCAAGCAGTTCGTTTATTCGCATCAGTCTATTGCATAAATAATTCGGTTATACAGCTTAACAGCATGGCGTCGAAGCTATGAAATGGACAAACAGCACATCGGAACAATCAGGGCTGAGTCAACGGTTCCACGATTACAGCAACGAAATTACCTACGTCAACACTTTTTACCAACACACGGCTGACGCGTGACGCTGGAGTTACAACGTCCCGAAATACGCTGACACTCCTCAGATTGCGTTTGCACAGCAGGACCAAAACCGAAGTGACTTGGGCACTCACATGACCCGTTACAATTGAGTGTTTCGCGGCCGGATTACTGTTCGGGTGTTGGTATGCTGATGCACGTTCAGTCGTTGTCTACACCAACCACTTGAGGATGTGCTCCACCTTCCTCTGTCGTAAGTTTCGACCCATTTGGCCAATATGTGAGTCGCCGCAACATCAGGTGAACTGGTGGTTGAAACGAGAGTGCCTGAGTTTTCCGGGGAGGAACGATCTGGGCATTGGCGACTTACCCTGCGAGTGGCTAGTAACGAACGCAATTTCGCTGCGGGATAAATGTGATCAGTGGTAGATTTCGACCTTCGATGCTGTTTCAGTTCATTTTTCTGCTGCCATCTGCTATATCTATACAACGGAATGATTTGTATAATCAACTAATGAGTATGAACGAAATGCTCGTATCGCGTAAGACTATGTTGCCGTTTTAATGATCTGACCGAAGGGAACTCATTTTCTCTAGCATACGGGTTGATCAGTATTACGGACATAGTAGTGAACATTCGCCCAGTTTATGTGAAACGCTGGAACCGCAAATTGCACCATGTTTGTAGATTTCGAATAAACTATGGTATTCTTTCAAAGCCCTTTCTTGCATTAATCTTTCTCTCACTTAGGTAATGTTATAAACGGCGACCCAACATCAAAATTCTTTGCTAACTGGATGTGTCATATTAGTAATCTCAGAGTGTCTTTTCCAAGTGTACTTTGAATACGATGAAGGTCTTGTTCCGTCTGTCGTAGAAGTATAAGACTAGACATTTTCTTTCAGTAGCCGGCATTTACAAAGCAAATTCGAATGGAACTATCTAAAGATTACGCATAAATTAGATGACTTGAGTGTCCACTACTATTACTGGTGACATTGAGTTTCGGATTAGTAAAACTAAATACAGAGGCTGCGGAATGACTATATATTTGTGCCTTCCCATATGCAAAAAACATGCACGCTGACATTGAGTTCATACTGTTCTGTTAGGTGATCACATAGCGGTCGATATCACGGACAATGGTGATTGATGCTGAGTATATGTTATCAGTATTATGGCTAACGGGGGAGCGTCATTGGGAATTATTTGCAAATATCAGTATATATGTATGTATGCCATCACCGTAACCAACATGTCGAAGATGGAATATTCTGCTTTCGAAATAACGCACAGCAAGAACCAGGATGAAATGCTTACAATATGAAAAGCTTACCAAACCACCAGGCCAGAGGGTATAATTGCCGAAATCCTAAGATGGTGCATAATGAAATCAGCCGGGATGCACACACATTTTTGCGCACATTCAATGAGGGAAATTAAAACCAGATTAGCCTAAAGTACCTCGGTAATCGACCCAGCTCAACAATCTGTTTTCGGTGGCTATGCCACCCATCCTGTATGTCAAAGAAATGTTTACCAAAGTTGAAGGTAGAATCATATTACATCGTGATGAAATGTTTGTTCGTACAAAACTGTATAAAAGTGACGCTGGGATTGTCATGGTAAGAATAGCTTAAGCAGCTGATCCGCCTTCCTTTAATTCAACTTGTTGCTAGCTAGGTTTGTCTGGCGAGTTCGCAAGTTGTTTGAGTGATGACCGTACGAAATGACTTTGTTTTGTTGACAGTCAGGTAATTCAGCCAGTTAAATGCATACTTATGAACCTCGAAATTATTTTTGTCAAGGCACAGCTATTAAGCATCAGCTCCGTACATGTTTTCGTCACAGCTACTCACGACTTGACTCCGGCAATTGCTCCATCATCATCTAAAGGGCTAATCGATAATTCGAGCACATTTTCCGATCGTAATCCTAAAATTCGTTTCAGCTTGAATTGTAGATTAGATTGTATTATGCCCTCAACTGTACTGTACTATAGTTTGATATATGAAACTCAAATGTAGATTTTGTCCAGTGTTGGTTTCTTGCGCTTTCTATTCTTAAAAATGTTCACTAATTTTTCAACTTTAACATTCGCAATGTTTCAAACACGTACTCCGATATAGTGGCCTTCAAATGCACATAACACAATACTTGTGCACAACTTCAGAGTTGTGAATGAGCATAGCGTCTGTTCTGTCATAAACGTACCGTCAATGTTGCAAGTGTTTGTGAACATGAACAACTGTTTTGATGCTTCACGCTCATGGCGTCTTTTGTTAACAGCTGGTAATGGAGGTGGGGATGTTAACAGCTCGACCGTGTGACACCCTATTCAGTCAAAGTTATCTGTGAATGGGCTGAAAATATCAGCCTCCAACGGTCTCAAAAAGATGTCAATGATGTCCAACTCTACCCAGAAAGTTCTCCTCATCGCTCATGAAGCTTCAGATCCTGTCATTCACTGACTTGGCTCATTCCAGCAGCAATTCCTTCGGATGAAAATTTCAAGTGACTATGAGCCTTACAACAAGACATTATGATGATCTGAACAAAGGAGTCAGAAAAAAGTTTTGCGCACTCTACCTCCCAAATAAAGTTCTCTGCATCTACTCAGATACATACTGCTAGCCGATAGTTTCGTCACTTACCTGCAGCAGAAAGTGGATGATGTCATCAGTCAGGCCCATTTCTACTGGCATTATCTCGACGATATCCTGATAATTAATGACTAGGAGGAAGTTGTAACGGATATAGCGAACACAGCAGACAAGCCGAGTTCCAAAAGTAGTTTCTTCGTCGAGTACTTGTAGGAGAAAAACCTAGTGTTGTGGGTGTTTTCATGAAGCTCCGAAACAAGGGCTCCGTACCGCGGTCCGTCTATTTAAAACACGCGCGGACTGAGTAATGCCTTAACTTTCAGTGTTTTGTGTCGGTCCACTACAAGTGTGGTCTAGTGAAAAGTTTGATTTATCGTACAAGACGAATCTGTCCGGAAGAAACGCCGATAAAGGAGGCATCATTGTTAAAAATGAAGGCGTCTTTCCACCGGCAGTTGTGAAGAAATTCAGCAAACAAAAGTCGACTGCTGTATTAGCTTCTTCGACTTCCAAACTAAATGTCTACTCGCGTTTGCTTTACAAAGTTGATGACTGATATTCTGTTGTAGCCCCGTCTCAGGGCTGTATGGGGCGCACTTCATATGCAGCCGAACTGGTCGTAATATTCACTACCACCCGAATCTCAACAGCGCTACTGAAATAGCCTTACCGCTTAAGGCCAAACCTTATATAATTTATGAATTCTCTTGTGAGTGCCCGGCCATTTACATAGGTAGAAATGTGTAATAGTTACGTGATTGGGGCAATACACACATCCCAGTTTGGGTATGCAAAACGGTCGTGGATGTCACAACGTCTGACCCAATTGAACACGTGACAAATGACACGGGAGTGATGTCACTGATTGCTCAATACTTGTTGACATGTCGGCTCCAACTGAACCTGAAGGAGACGTTACGGTTGCTGTGCCACAAAAATCAAAGGCATCTGCGGTTCACACAGGCGGCAGCGATTAGCAAATTGGACTCCAACTATGCATACAAAAACTTGCTCATCAGTACCAGATTGCCCTGGTGACTGATGTGCTTCAATGTATATGAGTGGGTCTGTAGATGTACGTTTGTTGGTTTTGTTGTTTGGCTTCACAGTGTACATCGAACTTTGCTGAATAAAAATCGCCGACTGCAGGATGTACCTGATGATATAGAGCGAAATGTATTCGATGGACAAGTTTTAAAAAACTGTTTCTAAATTCTGCGCCGAAAATCCGTGCAGGAGAAGTTGTTTTGCTATTATAATGACGATCGTGTTAAGGAGGACAAAGGAACCAACTCAATTTGCCAATTTAACAACTAATTAAATCTTATTCAGCCAGTATCCCTTAGAATAAGTAAACACTGCAGCTGACCACACGCTTTTTACTACAGTGTGCATCCGAGGTCACGTGTTTAGATAGGTACCGACCAGGCGTATTCTGTCTCTCCGTAAACAGTAGTGCTACGGTGAAGCGTAGTGTGTGAGCGACTTCGTTTTTGTAACCACCCTTTTACAAAGCGTTCTTCCTTAGAAATACCCTACACTGCGAAATTGTGCGCCAAATGATTCCATTGGAAGTTGAGTGCTACCGGAAAAGTCCAATCTATTTGCATTCAAATTACCCTGAATAGACAAACTGCAAAGTCGTTATCTCAGAGTGGCACCATCATCAAAGTTAGGCACATTTGAAATGTTTTAAAATGATTCATGCTTTATGAACTAAAATCCCTCCATGTCGTTGAAATGGTAATATCACAGTTATGTCTCTAACTAATCTGATGACCCAATACAGGATGAAATTGAAGCGCTGAGTTCGCAAGCGTAAAACTTGTCAATTATAGA
Organism: Paragonimus westermani; assembly: GCA_008508345.1. Taxonomy (NCBI): domain Eukaryota; kingdom Metazoa; phylum Platyhelminthes; class Trematoda; order Plagiorchiida; family Troglotrematidae; genus Paragonimus; species Paragonimus westermani. Next base: position 75,360 of record QNGE01002351.1, read on the forward strand.
AATCACACAGTTAAAAACAAACAGGGACTAGACACGTCTATGACCAAACCAAGTAATATATCACCATCACCACAGCAACCCGCTATGTTGCCACAATCACTTGCGCACAACCATCCGAATTTATCAGCTGACTTCATATGCGCAAAAGTGGTGGATGCAACCTACCGGGTTCCCATGGTCGTGATTACCTAAGACACGGGACGGTCGTCAATCTGAAAACGTCATGATAAATGAACATTTTCATTACTCGTGCATACTTGAGTTATGTGTGTAGGTTGTGAGTGTGTGCAGTCGTACATTCCCTTTCATTAAATTTGTTGAACTCCTCTTTAAGACCACCAGCACTGCAGTGCATACCTGATGAGATGCAGCAAAATTCACCGAATAAAAGGTCGTGCAATCTGCTGTTTTTGACTTCTGTTTACAACTTCAGAAAACAACAGTTTCTGCTATTTGTTCTCATATAGTCCATTTTCTTCCTCTGTTTTGAAACTCCATTTTGACGGGGGTGCGATGATTGCCATAGATAAAGATATATATTATATATATATATGAATACCAACTTGAAACATATTGAAACGGATTAGAAGTTCAACCCACACATTTGTAGCACTGACCGGAATGAACACTATCTAGGACGTGCCTGAACTGTAGGCACATGTTCAAAGAATGAGGTTAGTTTGGCCGTCCATCGGGACTTGGATGGAATTGTGAATTCCATTCCCATAAAAAGAATTTAGTTTGGGTGGACTTACCTAATAAGAGTCATATTCTTTCAAGTGTTAACATGGTTGGGCTAAAACAAACTTCGAGATGAACATGACTAGTTAGGGAATAGTGAGTTTATGATAAGTAAAATTGGGTGGTTTACGTTTTAGCCATTTCGCGTGATTCTGGTCGGTAACCTGATCACGTGCCTTAAACAACAGTTATGTGCCAAGTTTTCCTTATTAAACCGACTCAACTGCAAAACAGCTGATGCGCTGTTTGATGGAAACAGTCAAGATGCGACAGAAAGAAGGGGGTAAATTCAAGTGATGCAAAACGTCCACTTTCTCTGATTGTTGATAAACTAAATGTACTACTAACGCATTTTGGTCGCAGTGCTGTTTGAGCACACGCAGTCGTTGAAGACAGGGTCAACAAAAGAGTCTACATCGCTCATTTCGCACGAATGAAACTTGCCACCGAACGCGCTGTCCTTGTTCCCGGCTCGTTTTAATTTAACTAAGTGCAACAGTGAAAGATGCGTTCATTTGGGTTGGGTAAATCAAACTGTGTTATTGGCAATGATGACAGTGCTGATGATATTTTGTTCTCTGCATTAATACTTGTCATGACTTTTAACAAATACCCATGACCAAACGCTTCCATTTCAACCGAAAAGCGCACATTCCTCACCCCATTAAACACTGTCTCATTGAACTGACCGGTAAACAACCAAAGTACAAACTGGAAGACCGTGGGTTTTGGCCCAAAATTTGGGTATGCTTTTGAGTATGGTGACAAAATAATGGTACAGTACCTTACGTGTGGGTCATAACCCGTTCAACCGAATATGATGGATAGGCCTCTCAGGAACGCATTGTCAAAGGTTTGACCTACAGGTATATTGGGAGAAACTTCAACGCCACTATCTCACATTTACAAAAGCTTCTTAGCTGTCCGAAACAACTGTCTGTTAAATGTGACCTACCTGATAACTCGAGTCTAATACAATGGGCAAGTTTGGTAACCGCTGCAACTGACTTATCGCCAGTAGTTTAAAAAATTTAAACGTTTCTTGTGTAAGACTTGCGCGTTTGACTTTCTGTCAGCAAATATACATGGATAATTTGCGTTAATCTTCAGGAGTAGGCATATGGTATTTGGGATACTAACAGTCACAAATGGTGGACCAACTCAGTGTCGATATATAAAAAGGCACATAATCCAAGTTGTGAATACCTTTTGTAGTAAGGCTACACCGTGCCCAGCATTTGGTTTGTAGTCATTAGATATAGGTATGCCTGAACGATTTTTGATAAATCTACGAATCATTGGATTTCAAAAGAGGTTGCCCAAATCAAAGTCGTCGGGTGCAACATGTAGGCACGCATCCTGTCATGTTTGGTGTGCAGGCGCCCATAAATGTCATTCGCCATTCTATCTGTCTCGTCGATTTTATATTGACGTTAGTTACCCTACGTTCTGCACGAAAGAATTCCCCGGTTTTCAAGGTTGCGCCCAAATTCTGACGGATGTACAGTCACTCAAATCACTTGGCATTTACTCGCCGATTTGCATATATGAACACAAGAATCTGGGTTGAATGAATAACTAGATTGGTCTTGCAGACAGTGAACGAGGGCCAACTGTAGGGTTGGTGTCACACGTCTTTCACTAAAGGATGTGATGTACTGCTTCTCGGTGCAAGTTGTCCTTCCTAGTGCTTATCAGCATCAATATCGTCGTAGCATCGTTAGTGGGTAGCCAAATTACCACATACTGTTAAGTCGTGCGGCTGACCCAGAAGCAGATCGATCTCGTAGTGTGACTTTGGCAATGGAAATGAGGCGGAATCAAAACCAGTGACCATCTCACTTTGAGCAGTTGTCGTTCCTACAATTATTATCTGCTGTTGTTGTTGCTGGTGTTACTTCCATCTTCTCCCTCACCTCTGCATACCGTCAGCTTTTAGGAATATATCTGCTCCCGTTATACAGCTAGATAGCAGACTGGTGTGTGTAGGTAAATCACTGCTTTCAGTCTACCTGTACCAGCTGACAGGGAACAGATAGATATTACAGACAGTATCCACAAATACTAAACGTTTCAACTCCGACTGTGGCATATGAACTGTTCTCAGCATAATTTCATAGTGTCGCAGGTTTTGGGCCTGTCTACAGTGCAAAAGGCAATGCCCCTCGCAAAATGGGTCTATGGAAAAACAATATGTCACGAAAATACTGTGATACCTGGCTGCCGATACCATCCCTTAAGTGGATTGTATCAGCTTGCTTAATTAATGTCTAGTCGGCATTGGTGATGATCTTTGCTGAGCAGTGACAGTGAATTGTACCAGTCGAAAAAACGTGAACGCTTGTACAACCTAAGTGCATAGGTTTGAAAGAGAATAAAGCGGCATTCTATTGTCCAGATGTGCGAGACTCTAAAATGGTTCGTGTATGCACAGGGCACCCAAGCTGGAAGCGCTGTACAAAGACTTCGAAAACTAAAACCAATAATCTACGATATATTGGAGCACAAAATTAGTCAACATGAATTATACAATCAGTTCAAAAGACTGCCACTCGCGAAGCATCCGTTTTGTGCTGCAGTGTTAAGTGAAAATATCTTCAATGTGATATCTTCCGAAACCTATCCAGTTTTTAGTTTTTTAATTAATTATTGTTGAAACATACTATTCCAGTCACTCCGCTGATTGGTAAAGTTGTATGCCGCCCCATTTTTTTTTGAATATTTCTGAAATCTGAACTAACCTTTGCACTGACAGAACGATCACCGAATAAGAGATACTTCTGTGGAACTTTCGTCTGTTCCACTGGTAAAACGCTTTAGTTTCATGTCTTGCTTTTGTTGGAGCTCGTCTGTAGTTGGCATCTTTGTCACGGCCTAGATTTGAACCATTGCCACGTTTCCAACTCCTAGCTGTGACACGTAGATCACGTACCGACGATCTATAACAAGGAGAGAAGTCGATTATCGTATATCTTTTCACAAAAAGACTGAATGGAAAGTTAAGAGAGACATAGAATCGATGAAAATCTGTGGGTGACTTCCACAGTATACTCACAGTCCTCTATCATATAGTGCCAGGTAAAGTTTGTTATAATATTAACTAATATGGAAAAAGTGGTCAAGTTTGATAGGTTAGAAATCAAAACAGAATTTGTGACTGATTTTTTTGTGTAACGTGGCTGTGATACATATACCGATTTTAGTAGACATTTTGCAGTAGACACAATTATTCAGAAGGAGGTTGGATGTGTCATCCAGATTGAGTCTTACGCACTGCAGTATCATTGGTTTGATGCAGCAAACAGATCACACGAACTAGTGTCCGGAAGGATAGCACTGGTCCAACTCAGGTTGACAGCGATGTTCTCTTAGGACTACATCATCAACTCACTACCCACGGACCAAATGCGGCCTACAAGCCAAACTTACCGAGCTCGTGATCGCCAACAGACTTGCCATATCAACCAGCCCAAGTTCGCCATTTTCGGACCTACAATCCAGATTGAAAATAGCATACAGGTACAAAACTGTTTATGTGTGAGATAAAGCATAATAGGTAGTTTTGCGTTCTGTCACAACTAGCCTGTCCCCTTACATCAAGATATTTGACTGACAGATATCAGTAATCAGAGTACCCGTTTGCCTAACATATGAAGTGTTGACTAAAACGGCATTGTGACAAGCAGGCATTTGCAACTAGATTTAGTTTAACCTTGGTAACACCACATCGATATTCCTGTATCGAAGATTATTGCACCCTCAATGGACAGTGTTGTGACATAATGAAAATATAATAAGAAGTGAGATGAACTGTGGACACGTCCGAGGGTGTGAATCCACGTGCTCTTCGAGTGACATTCAACCGGGTGTTTAGAATCTGATAGGGCTGCATCATGGCTAGTTATCGCATGGGTGCCTGAATATATATATATATAGCTTAATACTGGGTTATGTGAAATAACGTTCGTACCCTTCATCGTATCGACGGGGAAAACGAAGCAAAGCTCGCAAAACCGGATGGATGAAGATTCTCAGTTTATGGAGGTAAGGTAGATTTTGCGAACACTTGTTAGGAATTGTTGCAGCACACGGCAGTTGACTCGTGGAATAACGTCTTCTTATGACTTGCATGTTCTGCTCCTTACCCAAACCCACATGTTCAGCTATTGGGTTGTTGTTATCAATCGCACATGAGACCTCTATATGTATGAAAATTTCATGGGTCCTCACATTAGTCAGAAATCATCTTTCGATTTTGTTTTCAATGTGGATTAACCATTCGCGGCTTTAGTGAATGTTGTTCCAGGCCTGTAAGGAAAATTTGATCAACGGTTATCTGGTAAACAGAAGAAAAGGGGCATTCAGGAAACCTCATTAGGAGTACAGTAGTTCTGTTAAAGTGTAACGGAACGTCCACGGTAACCCCAACAAAAATTATTCTTAGAAGCGCGGTTCGACTTTTTACTGTAACCCTACAGTGTAGCAATAGGTAAAACTGCGGGGAGGATATGAGGGTGACGCACGAGAAGTCATCCTTTTTGAAATAGGAGAGTGAACACAAAGTTTCTCGCTGTGAACGTTATTCTGTACAACTTGTACCAGCCAGCAACTCCGAAAGTCAATTAACAAAGTGTTACATACTGAAGTTTTGAAAGATCGGATATACCAGTTTCATTGAAGGAGACAGTGACAAAGGTAATGATCAGGTGAAGGCAGATAATCACGCATCGCAAGCAAAACAGATGGAAGTTGTACAGTGCATTCTTGATTTGACTTTCATAAATTGAACTGAACTTAGAATGGTTTGTATTCGGATATAACTAACAGTCAGCCAGCCCGTTTCGAAGGATTTGCTGAAACACTGTATAATTCACTTCAACGGATCCGTTATTGTGTCTCCTCCCGAGATAATTCGAAAGCTGACCTATTATCCATAGGTTGGTTTGGTTAGGCACTTATATGCATAGTTAGGTTGTACTCTTTGTAAGATTAAAAACTCAGTGAATAACATGGTTCCTCTTTGAGGATATAAGCAGCACTGTGAATACCAACACTTGCGAAAGTGTGGCTTGTAAACAAGTTTCCTCCGAACCGGTAAATGTATCCAGTAATTTTGCCCGAAACAGACCGTCCAAAATGCACACTTGAGTTGAGATAAATGTGACTGTTGTTCACTATCCGTAAAACAAATCTCAATCGCTTCGTGAAGATGATTTTTAATCTTAAGATACATACAAGTACATTGACATTACTCGGGTGCTGTGAGCATTTCAACAACTGGTTCACGATGAGAAATATCGGGTCGCTGTTAGACGAAATGAGTTATGAAGATATTGATGATCCACATCAGTGGTTGAATTAAGGAAACAGACAACAGATTTTGCTTTCCAGTCCGCCGGGAGTTTCTTTCACCCGGTCATCTATTTTAAAATGTGAATTGTGGAGAGGGCCAAGAATTGTATTTTTTAAATCGAGGATTGTCAACCAGAGGACAGTATACCAATATGGTTGCCGTCATACTATACAAATTTGTGTGAATCCAACTGTCAGAGTAGAATGGTTTTTTGGGCAATGGCAGCCTAAGCGCGGATGTTTAAGCTGCGTTGGGCTTCAATAAGCAACTTATCACAAAGAAGGCTTCACAGTGACAGTACTGAATAGAACAGTGGCAAAACTCAGAAGGCTGCTATACGGAAAACTTGGCCTCCGTTTTAAATTTCAAGAGAATTTTCATCTTCAAATTAATGGTCTATTTCCTGTCATACAAGTGCACATTAACCGTGGACGGGACGAAGACATATCCTGTTGAAGGTTGCTGTTGTTGTTTGTGGGAGCGAAGATGAAATCAGTTCACAATGTTTTCATCATCCATATGAAATTATACCCAACCTGGGGGGTCGATTTTCACTAATCCGCCTGATTAAGAACAAGTCCACCGAGCTGGGTATGGTGACCGGCAAAGCAAATGTGGTTGACTTTCGACCGTTCTCTCAGCAACGATTTCAGTTCATAGATTTGAATGAAAAATCCCCGTATGAACATGCATATGTAGACTGCCCAATGCTAACATAACCAGCACACCATTAAGAACACGCGTCAATTAAATCCACTCAAGCCTTCCCACTCAGTCAGCTGAAGAACACGAGGCAGCTCTCATGATCATGGTGCAGTTGGTTCCATCCACACCCATGTGTGTCACGAACGTAGGCTAATGTGGAAATTGGTCAATGGAATGAGGGATGTGTGAAAAAGATCAGCCATCTTCGTTAGGAACTGGGTTCAGGTCACCTCCACATGTGGTTCACTAACAATTCGCCACAGATGAGCTATCGAATGATAAATACGGCGCTGAATGAAACATTCGTTTTATGCATAATTGGTGGTTGTATTGTATGAACAACTTAAAGGTACCACGAGACATGTGTTGCATGTTAATTAGTCAGTGTTTGGTACCGTCAGTTCACGCAAACTCCGTTGGAAATATAGCCAAACATAGGACGCTTTATTAAACAGTTTTTTTACAAGCCTCATCTCTCTGAAGCAAAGCTGCTTGAAAGGTCTATTGTGATTCTGAACGAGCTTCTCCATTCTGTATATTGCAATGGATCAAAACGATGCTTAACAGAAACTGATTGATTCTATGTCAATCGACTTTCATAAAACAAGCGAACGTTATGTTGACCCCCAGTCTTAAATTGTCCACAAGGAATCAAGTACGTATAAGTTTTCGCAAGCGTCAACAAGTCACTTTTTATGTACGAATCAATAAAGAAAAGACATTTTACTGGTATCTACCGCAGGTTAAAACGAAGCATTTTTTTATTCAAAGCTTACTTTTCGGGCAGACATTTCGAAGGTGACCCTACAATAGGTCTCCAAATTTAGGGCTGGATACAGACTACAACCGTTCAATAAAGGCCACTGAAAGTTACGTGAAATGTTTGCGCTCCATGTCTGCTAGAGGTCTTACTCTGCAAGATGTATGCCATTACAAAAGAGTTTTAATATAAATGTTCTGAAACTACCCTACTTTAGGTTCAAAAGCTGATACAACGTGCTGACTCAAGACGGATTGGTTCAACTAGCAATATTTATGCAGCGAAACTTGTTAATTCCTTTCACAGCTAGATACGGAAAATGGCAGCCGAAGCTGTTCCATTGCACCGTGAGATCATAACGCGTTCGCGTTTATTGTCATCTTGTTAATCTTCCGCCACTGGTCGCCATAGCGTTTCAAGGGGACAGTTACATTACGCATAATTTCGTTTTCTCAAAATGAAGGTAAATTTAGGACGATACGGATAACTGTATTTGCTTCCAGTTCACCGTTCATTTGTTTCGAGTTCGAGCGTTACATGTTTGCAATTTAATTTAGCGCTAGCAATCAATTCATCTAACGTATTTTTTTGTTTCAAATTGACAAATGGTGTAATCCTTTTCACATTCTTAAATAAATAAATACAATAGAAACCACTCTTCAGTGTGACTTATCACTTTCATACTACCAGCACTGTCATTACCAATTAGCACTTACTAGTAATTCATTTACAACTCTAACGGATTTATGCAATCAACTGTCGATTAGTTTTGTCTGATAAGCTGACATTTGTCTAGCAGATACCATGTCTTAGTGAAAGATGCATGTAGCAGAGCACAATTTTGTCGGTTCTGATGCCATGATGCAGCTTTTTGTCTCGGCTGTCAGCTCAAGAATCAAACAAATACATTAGGTCTTTGTAGGTGACTTGAGCCAGAATATTTGTAACTTCGTATTTAAGACCAAGTCACTTGTTTAACGGCAAGGGGGTAACAAGGAAGTGAGATGGTAATCATTTTGAAAAAGCTCGAATATCAGTTCTCACTGGTCAGGTTTGTCAATAATTTGCAAGTTTCCTTAGAAGATGATGGAATTCCAATTATCTTGTGTTCTGTAACCGCTTATAAGGTTCCAGATAGTTTACAGACTGCTCGGCATCACATATGACATGCTTCGAAACGCATTGCGAGTGACACAGTATAATAATTGGAGGCTTTTATGACTTAGAAGAATAACTACTTAATAAAATCTATCAGGCCGTTGTACAGCCTACAGCTAGCTAGTTATTTACCGGGTCTGTTTCAGTTGAATGTGATTTCTTTACAAGTTGAACCTATGCACCAGACATGAATTTTCCCTTGGATCGCTTACAAGTGAACTTTAGAGAATATGATACGGCATTCCGAAAGCTGTCCAAAACGAAATGGTATTTCCCCCAGCCAAGTGAATTTATGGAAATGTTAATTTACTGACGGACACTTAACTATGTGTTTATCAGTCTATTAGACTGGTCTGATGGAGTCGTTTCTTTCTGGAAACAGAAACTTTGTCAGCATTGGGGATGAAACCTTATTTGAAACAGTTCGGTTCTTTCAAACGTCTCATCATAGCATTTAAATCATGAACACCGGTGGATTCAGAAAGTTCGCACACACTCGTCAACACCAAGCTTACAATAACGTGGACCAGTTTTTTATATCGAACGTTTAAGGTGCAAGATGGATGATCAGTGGGCGGGATGGGAAAGGCTAGGGAAGGGTCAAGTTCACAACCATTTTTTTCTGAACACACAGGGTCGATCTTAGTCGATTGATTACGGTCGCCTCAGCAAACCGCAGAAATCTTGGACTGAACTGATTCAATAGGATTCTGAATGCACAAGCTGAGTCAGTAATGTGACCATTGGTCAGAACGTAGTTTGCGAATGCGAACGATGGCTGCTTGCATGTTCCAACGACAGTGTCGTTCTTTCGTAACAGAGAGTTCTACACCCATTTAGACAAATGTTCCCTCACTCCGTAGGTCAACCACCCTTCGGTTCCACCTATGTAACGTTCTTTGCAATCACGGGTAGGTTGATAGACACAGTGTGAGGTGACACTGCTAGGCTGAGCCAATGCACAGAGTTCCGCTTCATTAAATGTTTTTTTAATCGAGTTCACTGAAATTTAAGTTTTTTTGGTGCATCTTATAGTGCTCTTTAAAAGGCAGTTTCATATAAACCTCTTCCTCACTCCGAACATCGACTGATTTCAGTCGTTCTAAACAAGCAATAGATAACCTAGTGTGGCAATCAAATAGTTTTCATTCCAACCTGAAGGTAACACACGAATTTGAGGTTGGTAATTGTTTGCCGCTCCTAGACATATTCATTAGTCACCGGGAGGATGGCTTTATCTAAAGAGCGGTCTATAGGAAATCCACGTGGTCCGGTCAATACCTAAACTTTAGTAGTTTCACATAGGCACATCACAAATGCCCACTAATGTACACTATTCACACGAGCAAGACGAGTATGTACATACGATAGTCTTGCGAAAGAATTATACCTTATCAGTTCTTCACCATAATCTAAGGAGAATCCGGAAATGTTCAGAGAATGGCAGAGTAGAACGAAACCCTCTTCCTAACGGTTGATCATGTTGGTCCGTTCAACGAAAGTTGGCATTTGTTGAACAGCAAGATTGTGTCTCCTTAAGTCTTTCGCTTGCATCGTACGATAAGTTAATGTGTTCCATCATCGAAGCTGTTTGCTGACGATGTTAACAGCAATTAGATGACACATACATTGCTCATTTTTATGGAGTGCCCAAAGCACATTTCCATGGTTTTTCATCGAGGTCAACACATTGTTTGCTAGAAACCCCGGGAGCCTAATCTAATTACCTCTTTATCGCATAAAGAGAACAGAGCAATCCGCCAGAAATCTTTGACAAGCTTTGAAGAAACGGGAAGACGTCCGGATAAAGAAGAATAATACCGGGACAGTTGACCCCCTGGCGCTGTTGGCATCAACCGAACATCAATGGCACTGAAATCACTAACAGGAAAGAAACCCCGATGAAATCGAGAAATATTTGCAATCGTATAGATCTACAATGAAGTCTACGCAAAACTGAAAGTAAATTCAGTAACTTCCGACTCCATCGTCAAAGCAGTAACGCAGAATACGGTTGGGTTGTGTGAACATGCTACCCACCAGGATGTTTACCAACAAAAATTCGCCAGAGAGGTTGTACACCACTCCAAGCTCCCTAATTAAAAATAAGCAGAACCAGATAATGTTTAGAAAACTGATGCTGGGATAAACAGGCAGTGTATTCGACAGAACCTCTAGATATCTATGAGTGAAGAACTAGGTTATACGCGCTCACTGTCATAACGAAATACCAACTTACTATTGAACCATCTAGCATGGACATTCAAGTAAGTAGCGGAAGATACACACCAGTTATTGCAACGTGGAATCTTAAACGAACACCTGACCGGTTTCTTGCAACTCCAATAACAACAGTACGTAACAAGTCAGGATCTATGGAAAGAAGTCACGAATCTCTTCGCCTACCGTTCCGGATATAGACATGTGTGAGGCAATTTTATATGTCGCCTGTAAGTTCAAACTACTGTGCTTCTGAAGGGCTTTGTGGGATTGGACAGGCTTATGAATAAGGCAACCATTTGCTCGCAAAATTACCCCTGTTCCCTTTTAATATTATGTCTTAATGCTTACAGCAACGTTTTGTGTTAGCCTTACAAAATTTACTAAATTCAAATCTGTCAGTTGTCTTCTCCAATTATTGAAGCTCTCTTAAATATTCTCAGTTTGCTTCCGAAAGTGACGTAAGTGGGATTATCTAACTTCATTTTGCGGTGAATAACAATGTGTTAAGGTGACCATGCCCAGAATTTAAGCAATAGTTTCGTCGTCAACTGGTTTTGACGCGGTATTTTAGTTTGGACACTCAGTCACCATTAACGCCACCAGAGTTATTTGTTTTCGATGTTTGTTGCTGTAAAACCTACAGAATAATCGCTGGTTCTGTTCTGAATTGCATCCGAGAAAAAAATTTACTTGTGGGGTGAAAATAGTAATTTCACTAAGAAGCCTACAAACGGCCAATTCTCAGTAAGCTACACATTTTCTCTCTCGCGGTAGTAGTAATTTTGATTAGACCTCGTTTACGTCACACATTTTCGTTCATATGTATGGTCTTCCGAACTTACGTAAGGAACGTTTCCACCTGGTCTATTATATACACGAAATAGAAACGAGGTGCAAGTCTCAATCCATCCTTGTTTGATGGTGCGAGCTCACGTGCATTAGCTAGCTTATATAAATCTCTTCACAGCCAATCTGTACGCACTATCCGTGTACATTAAAAGATGATCAAAGACCCATGCTCGTGAGTAAGGTGAATTATCACAGTGGTTAACAACGCTCAGCCAAACACGGATTCGATGAACACAATTTATATCATTCTTACTGCGGCCAGTCAGACTTTTGCATTTTTACAAACTTTTACGGGCCGACTGCAAACGCACTCTAAGTGAATAAGGTGATGGTTATTGCCATTACGTCCTAGTAAACACTGGTCACGGAATCTTTAAAAGTTACTGTCTGTTTACCCAAATAAAGTTCCATACCCGTCTCTTTATGTCGCGTGTGTTCGCTAAACTGACGTTCAGAGAGCTAGCGTTTTCCCGTCTGAATTAAATGCTCGTGTTGCATGCCTTCCGGCCTTGAAAAATGTGGAATGTGATAAACGGAAACCACTTCACCCCTTCCAGTTAACTGACCAGTTGCTTGTGCGTAAGCCGAGCTGCTTTGTGGGAGTAGATATCAAATTAAACTAATGAAGGGGAGTCAGTATCCATCAACCTCTTATCCATAGTTTAAGAGATCACCGATTTTTGGTGGCTGTCAGTCCGCATGTCGAATCCCATGGAAGTGTGCTGAACGGTATACACAACCATACCTCATATTCACAGAATCGGTGAGGAGTGCTGGTAAGGTGCCTGATCGGCAATCTTGAAGTCTTGTGTACGACTTTTGTCGAAATGACCAATGCAATTCTCAACCAGTGGCTAGCTGTGCAGTACACCACGCATAATCGCAGCAATCTCGAGCAAGAGCCATGCAAACTACAAACATTTGGGCTTGTCAGTTCCTTATGGGCGGAAGGCAGCAAAATGTACTTCATAATTTTTGCTAAGAACTTATTATAAATGTAATTCTATGGAACACATCAAAACAACGCTCATCAAACCGCTGCTGAAACACATGAGCGCTGCTCACCATACAATAAAGTTTATTCATAACGGCATGTAGAATTTATCAGAAATATCATTTGCAATCTGACCGTCTGGAAACGATAATTCTAATGACTCATTTGCAATACGCACTAAGGATCTTTTCGCTTAACCGATCAGAATTCTCCAAAATCCCATTTTCTGACCGTTCTTGCTGTTTTCTTTCTGTTGAGGTAAAACCCACGTTTTAGCGTAATGCTGTTGGTGCAGACTTCCTGCTGTCCAGCCATCGTTATGTGAATTTAGTTCAGACTGGGGAAATCATACAATAGCTTCTCACGTGTTAGTTTGTTGACTCACTGTAGCAAATGTTAGGCGGTACACTTATGATCAGGGTTTTCTGTTCTCAACGGGTGCAACACACCCGTAGTTAGTTTTGCTGCCCATCCTATATATTTCCTGCATCAAGCCGCAACCTGGGATCGATTAAGTCACGAGAACCAGTTTATTGGGGCTTAAGTATCAGCTACGGCCACCTAACTATTTTGAAGCTCCGAAAAGAGGACACTATTTTGCTCACCGGCTTCACATGCATCAAGTGGTCTGCCTTACTGGAAGAGGCATATTAATGGGGGAGAAATATTTTTTCCCCTCTCTTCTGTGCGTGTTACTTGCTGGAGATACCACTGCAAGATAAATCAACGCTAGTCTAACTGGAGCATCACGCATGACTTTGAGGTTTGGCCATTGTATACGTTTCAACTTCATCAGAACTAGGTCTGTGATTGTGCATACTATTTCAAGGTAATCTAAATGAACAGAAATGCGCATTCAAATTACAGAGATTTTGTGGTTGGTTTTGATTGCTCGTCAGCTGCTGATTTGTTACTCATCTTTGCTGTCAATTTTTCTTCCAGACAGGCATTTTGAATTGGTCAATATGCATCAGTTCAGCGTTTTTGACTTACCCCAGCTAAGTACCACAGATGTTGCACTCAACGAGTATTGTAAAGTTAGCTACATTTAATTGTTTCGCATACGTGAGTGTTGCATACATAGTGCATCAATGGACCAAAACCATCGTTAGCCAAGTTGTGTAATGTTTGTCGAGCCCGCAGCATAAATATCACTTGATGGAAGTGGCTTCGAGCGCAAGGAATATCTCATGGACGTATTGGTTTCCGATGTCCTAATGAACCCCGGTCATGACAGTTTCCTCGGCATTGTAAAATATATGAGAAAAATTCACAGTATGGAGAAAACAAGCTGATCAAAATGAAGTTCCTCTAGATCATTTAGTCATATTTAGGCGGATTTGTAACTTAGGCGCATATGTCGCTCGAGAACCAGCTTACCGAAACTGCTTTCGTCAGTTTCATTGAATAGCCGTCAGGAGGCTTACTTATGTTCAGTAAAAGATGATGTGTGAATGAGTGACGCGAAGTATGGACTGTTTATAGTTGAAAATAAAAGCTTACCCTCCTTTCGGTGTTTGTAAGTCACTGAGAGTTGATCTCATCTTGCTGGCCTCTCTGGGTAGGGGTTTCTTCTAAAGCCCTCAAATAATTCTAGTGGCCCTTCTGTGAGCACTTCCATAAGACCATAACGTCAGGCTTCAAAGTTTACCTTTATATATGAACGAATTATGAAGGGAACTACAACGGAACACACCTCAGGTTGACATGGTTCACAAAATCGTCTTAATCCTTTTGAGGTGAATTTAACTTTCAGGCAAAGCCAAACTATTCGCAAACAGAGGTGTGTCACCGCGTACTGAAGGGCCTTACAGCACATGTATTAGTAACTATGTGTCCTCGGGGTGGTTGTCAACATAATCGCATAGCAAATATGCTTAACTTAACTTCTACTAGTAACGAACAGTAGTATTATTTGCGAGCTGTTGGTTTGGATAGTACATGTAGTTCTGAAAAACTACACAATATTTTGGCTATCGTAGAACTCGTCAGAATTTACTTCGGTTCATAGCAGAATCGATGACTTTACTATTTTGGATAGTTCGGGAAAAAAGAATTGACTGATGGCCTGAAAAGAATCCTCGCAAAATGTCAATCGTGTTAAGGAACGCCTTTAATAACTGTAATCTCACGCTGAAGGTCAACCTGGGCTTCGTTGGTTACCCTGATTGATTCTATACTTATGAATAGTCCGTAACAATATGGAATGGTAAACTTTCGCAAAGGTTCGTGAAATTTGAAATTGACATGGGAAAGAAAAGAAAGAAACTCGGTTTTGATACACACAAAGCCATTTTATTCTCACAGTGCTAAGAACGTAAGCCCCACAAGCGGAACCATAACACATGTTGTTGCCGATGAACGACTGGCGGCTCTAAAAGCCTTCACTGTGCTGTTCATACACCGACATCCCTAAGCCCCTGTTTTTAACGTAGTTACATTTACAACTCTAACACCCCAATGTCAACTGCAGCCAGTTGCCAGCAGACTCCAGGAGAACAGCATTAGTGCTGTTAAAATTCCACAAATCAGACAGGCTGAAATCCATACAATGCCTGAGTAGTCCTTCATCTCTACTACAGTGAACACCAAACTCACTGTTTTAGGTGTATTTTTTGTACAAACATAGAAAGGACCTGTTTATGACGATGACCGAGTAAGACGTCTTCTGCTTTGATACGGTTACTAGCGTTTCAATCAATATTGCTTTTCTCTGTTGGGCTGTAGCCAGTAGGAAGTCTTTGATTGCTTCTTGAAAATTACAGCCTTGACGGAATTCCGGTTTAGGAAACCACCAGCTTTAAATGCTTACCTTCAATAACTCCCCCCCAACTACGGTGTATACTTGTAATCACGCAATGCTAAGTTGTTGTTTATATATCTGTGACTGGATAAGCACGTTATAGACCAGATAAATGAAGTCTTGCAACGTGAAGAAAGCATTCACAAAAAAATCCTATCAGATCCTTTTCAAACTCTTATTGCAAATGGATACTCTGAATTTACACTACTTCATCTCAGTTTCTTAGGTGTGACAGTCATGCCAGCCACGTTACGAACATATATGTTGTCATTGGAAATGATATAGGATAAGTGCTGTGAATGACTTACCGCGAATGAATGCCACATTTGCTTATGAACTGGCAATATACCCAGTACATCAAAACGGGTTCCACTGTTCGTAGCGCTCATCACCTCACTGAACGTTGGTGCGTACGCTATGATGCAACCAGTCCAATTTGTTGAACTCTAATTGCTATGATCGAACAAGCATCTAACCACCAAATGACTAGCTGAAGTTGCACTTCACGTTTGTTTTTGTAATCGACAAACGAGGAGTATTCATTTACCCAGGTAGCGTATTCGAATCTGGCTCATATGTTACCGTCACTACATTACCTCATTAATTTCAGGTTTGTTGTACTCCGTGTGATAAAAAAGGCCACAACAGTTGTGAGCTGTCTGGGAGATGACGTAGATTTGAATGGAAATTTCCCGTATGAACATGCATGCGTAGACTGCCCAATGTTTACATAACCAGCACACCATTAAGAACACGCGTCAATCAAATCCACTCAAGCCTTCCCACTCAGTCAGCTGAAGAACACGAGGCAGCTCTCATGATCATGATACAGTTGGTTCAATCCACACCCATGTGGGTCTCGAACGTCCGACCACAGACTTTTCAGACCGGTAGTACTGAGTAGGCCAACGTGCACTGAACCAGATTTTGACGAGTGCTCGAGCCGTCTCCCGGTACTGATCACCTAAAGTTCATTACTCACTTCATGACATTGATCCTATTGATCGTATGTTACATCGCATCGACTGAATGAGTTCAGGGATTACCTGATTGCAGGCGCCATCACACCTGAGATTGAGGCCACTGACCGTATGGTGGCTGTTGTAAGACAAATACATCAGAGGAGTGTTTTGATAGTACTCAAAGGAGCATCCGCCTACTAGTCTTCGTGCGATTTGGTGTAGTAGTGGTTGATCTTCTAGAGAAAACTTTGTAAAGATTGACTTTCTTATTTTCTCCATTACCATTCACTCGATTTATGGATGAGCACACAATTACGAGATCTAGTGAACTTAAATTTATCGGCTGGATTTAACTAATGAACAACTCAAATGTAACTACTACACAGCAACAGCATTTGATGTCTGGGCAGAGAACGAGCAATTTGGAGGAGGTAGTTTCTCGCAATTTCTGCTGACTTTTCCAGTTTATCGGACAAAAACAATTTTCAAGCTGACCATCACTCATATTTGATCGCAGCCTTCGCATTCTGATAGACTCACCAACATACCTCTGTCGAAAAAAAGCACTAGACTGGAGTTCCGCTCTCATTAGAGCTCGTCAGTAGTGCATATCCTTGCCACGGCCGGGATTTGAACTCCGGCCATTCCAATCAGGAGACAACCATGTTAACCACTGCGCCATTGACCTCACGTTAGGCACGACCGAATTATCAAGTCTGAACGCTCAAGCACTCTCACTTGTGAGCAATGATCAGGTTGCCCGATTTTCTCGAGTGGAGACTCCGTAACTGTCCTGTTAACTCCAGTCGATAACCCCGCGATTAGGACTTCCGCGACAGGTCGAGATCACTCATTTCATTAAACATGTAAGACCGTGACAAGGATATGCACTACTGACGAGCTCTAATAAGAGCGAAACTCGAGTCTAGTGCTTCTTTTCGAAAGAGGTGGGTTGAAAAGACTATCTGAATGCGAAGGATACGATCAAATGTGAGTGATGGTCGACTTGAAAACAAACCAACTCCCCGACTACTCATCAGCAATGCAAAAAAAGATGTTGATGAGTGGTAGTATTTTTGAGTTGAACATCACTCAAGGTTGATCACAGCCTTTGTAATCGGATGGACATTGCAGCCAGCCTTTTTCGAAAAATGCAGTAGACTGCAGTTTCGCTCGTGTTAGAGCTAGCCAGTAGTACACATATTCGCCACTGCCGGGGTTTAAATTCTTGCCACGCTTTCTTGGGGCAACCGTGTTGACCACTGTGCCACTGACGTCGCCAGTCATAGTCAATCTACCTGATTTAGTGAAAAAATACACTACGGTCGACTATTTGAACGCGAAGACTGCGATCAACTGTTAGCGATAGTGGACTTGAAAAACAATTGTCTTGTAACTGGTGTGTATCAGAACGGAAGCGTCAGATTTGAGCACGCTTTCAAGCGAAATGATATGGTCGATTGCTTTCACCGGCCAGTTCCAGTTGGATATGACACTGCCTACTTTGGATTGCTGTACCGATTGCCTAATTACCTCAGGTCCCTCACAGTGATCAAAGGCTAAATTTCCCATAAAATAATGCCAGTATATACAGCTAGACTCTCTAAATAGAGTGAGCAATGGATGCGGTTTTTCATTTCGCTCTGTTATGTGGTTTGAAGTTGGACCAATCTAACTACTCATCTGAAGGTAATACGTTGTTTAACAAGTTAATTGATGTCTGATACCAACTCCAATGGATTGGCAGTAAACACGCTCGGACCACGAGGACCGTCGTCTATAAAGCAACCGTTTGTCATGATAGAAAAACGGCACTCGATTCTTGTAACATTTCGCAAAAGTGGCTGATTTAACATCCTATGTACATTCCAGAGCCTTCATCGCTCGTGCTCTTAGGTTATCTTTTAACAATCTACCATCTTTCACTTTCAATAAAGATTAACTCTTATCAGAAATTTGATGTGGCAAGGTTTTCACTTCCCCATCTGTAGAGTCGAGTCACAAATAAATAAACGCTGGTTGGTTTTGGAATTAGTTTTCAAAAGTTTGATCGTTTTCAGTCAGCTGGCAAACGCATAAACATAGTGTCATGTCTGGGAACCACCAGATGAAAAACCCTCTTGGTTTCTTATTATGTCACACACCGGCCAAAACGTCAACAGTTCAACCAGATAAAACATTTTTAGAAAGTCTCGTGAGGTTAGTTTTCGCATGATCAGTGACCTGACAGCCATCAAGCGGAGCACTTATCAGGCGAAATCAGAACAGGTTCCGGTATAACTGGAGAAACCAATCCCGGTCGATGAAAGGCAATTATTCGCCCAAATTGACCCCCAGTCTGGGAACACATGTAAGCGGATGCCAAACTAATTAGCGGGTCTGGAAGCATTTCCTTATAAATGTACAGTCTGTGTAATATAGTCAAATTTGTGTCCCGTCGGTTGTATGCAGAACACAGCGCTACCCTCTTGCACTGGTGAACATGAAAACGGTCCTTTTAATCAGAACTATGTCTACAATGGTCTGGATCAGACATTACACCTCAGCAGAATATAAACCTTCTTTCCATGACAGTCCTCTGGAATGATGAGAACTTATATTTGTAAAGAAAAGGCTGACCTGTTTCTCAAGGGAATGTTACAGGTGTGAAACTAAAAAAGATTGTAACCAACTCTTTTCTCACACAGTTCAGTTTCTTCTGTTTGTTGTCCAAGACAATTGACCAGCATTGTCTACCAGAAAAACCAGTCAGAACACGACAGGTTCTACTCGGCTTTGACGCATATAACCACCGACTTCATCAGCCACTGTTGCTCTAACTCGGAGGATAAACATGAAAACCGACTGTCATTTTACTTATAAGCGTTTTCGATTGCCTACCTCATTTTGTTCGGTTGGTGCGTGGTAAGTATGCTCAGGATAAATGAACAACAGTTAAAAAACAGGCGATCTTGTTACAGAATGGCAAAAATCATTCGATCCCAGTCTCAGCTTATTTTCTCTCAGATTTCAATGACGATTAGACCCATTTGTTTTGAGTAAACCAAAGGAACAATATCGGTACATTTGCAATCGGTCTGGAACATCAAACCAGGACAGTTAAGCACCGAATCGTCTAATGCAATATTTTGGTATTGAAAACATTCTATCGATCGCTTTCACTGCATTTCCTTGACTGTTTCACAGAGGTGAATGTAAGACACTATTATCGAAAAATATTTAGGATTTCTGTGAAACGTTGATGATTCCCATGTCTCTCGGCGCACCATATATGGGCCATACAGTTAGCCAGTGATGGAACGAACCCTTCTATTCGGAGAATATCAGCGTCTTGGGTGATAGAAACGAGAATGAGTTCCAGGCCATCGTTTGACATGATTTTAAGCAGCACTCTGAATATAGCACTGCTACTGGAATCTCGTCAGTCAGCTCGTAATCCAGAACATATTGTTTCCATGTCAGGCCAGTACAACGTCACAATAAATTGACGTGAATCGATCTTTTAACTTCGCTATTAGTGAGCCGATAATGAGCTTCACTCTGCGAGTAAGTACAATGGTTTTTAGGAATTTTCCGGAGCGTGATTGGTTCGATAGGTTCATTGTTACTTCAGAGTTCCCTACGGACAAAATACGCTGTTAACTGTCAGTTCTGTGGTACACGCATTGCCAGAAAACAGCCGTAATTCAGTTTTCTGACTTTTTTCAAAGAGAGGCAAGGTACGGAAAAGAGTGGTAGGTGAACTCTTCTTCGGTTAGTGGAACGCAGGTGGTCCTCCCAACAAAAAGGGTACCCCTTTTGGCAGAGAGAGGTCAAGTGACATAAATCAGTTTCTTTATTCAGAAACTGTTCCCAAGGAAAATGCAGCTTCATGTCTATATCACCCTTACTGTGGTGTCCACATAGATAGCCGTCCGTGTTCATCGTGTTGATGAGCGCATTTCCCCACTGGGATTGTCCGGTAATATGCCGTCTTTCTAAATAGCACAATAGTTCTTCTGAAATGTGCATAATGGAACTAAAAGGTGGCATCCTAGGTGAACAGGCAAACTTTCAAATTTCTGTGTCAGCCCACCCGGCCACCCTATACCAGTGATGCAAATTCGATATTCGCTGTCGGCCCTGTTTGTTGGTGTCAGAACACGACGTGGGCAGCTGGCACGCATTCCGACATTATCAGTTTTTTTCAGTTGCCATGATGGAAAAGTATGGCTTGGGTAATATGCACAGTTGACCAAGGTGGAGGATAACGCGATCTAAAGTGGGCATATTTAAGAGTCTAATACAAAGCCTAATCTAGAGCATATGGATTTACGACGGTGATGTAAATGTCACTTACGCTGAAAGACCACGTTCAGAGCGCGAGCAGAAGATGAAAGCTGGCCATATGCAGAGATCAGCAGTTTTTTACAACGCAACATACGGTTAACCACCAACAGTAATTTACAGATACGCTCAATGGTGCTGAGAGATAAACAGCAGAAGAACGACTATCTTGACACTCGAGGTAAACCGCTCATCAGAACAGCATATGACGTTTCTGCCTCACTGTAAATTATCTGTACAAATGAGCTTGTAACTTTTACAAGAAATTCGACCAGAAGTCACAATGGACATGCTGATGAAAATAGGCTGCATTGTACCCTGGAAATCGTAAAGAGCAGCGAGAAGTTAAAGGAACTTTGATTGTTAAACCTCGTGAATTGCGTATCACCGTTAATCAGAACGCACATTATTATGCACAGTATTAACATTAAAATTTTTATGAGAGAGATTATGCGAGTCATTCACTTATTATATTGTGTTGTGAAATTGTAGAGCATCTTTACTCATTTGAACAATAACGAATAAACACAGGCATTCCAAAATGACACGCGCTCATCCTTCTGCTCACAAAGCACCTGCAATTAGTCATAACAAACGGAATCACAAAGATTATGTGATGAGTACGTTGTCCACATTCTCTGATTAAATAAGTTTGCCTTTAAAGAACGCCCAGTGACATGTTAATCAAATCAGTGATAGCATGCGTCCAATTCCACGAACATATGACCTGCATTAAACAGCACAATCGATGGGCAGGTCTGACGCATTTCTCAGCAACTTCTAGTAAACTTGTATTCTGGGTGGCTGTACAATCTGTTGATCTGATCTGATTTTGCCATTTCTGAGTAGTTTCAATGGAGTTTTCTTGTACCCCGTCTACATATATACTGAGCCGTGTAGTGAAGCACTACTTCCCTAAGTATTTACCCTTCAACTGAGGTCTGCAAACGCTTTCAAGACTACTAAAGCTTTCCAGAAAAACTCAAAACAAGTTGCTTCATTGGTTTCAAATGTGTTAGTAGAAAAGCGTTTACCCCGAAGTGAATCTAAGCTGCGCCTGAAATTCCCCCGTGTCACACTGTTCATCGAAGTATTTGTTCTTCAAATCACCGGCCCGTTCTGAGCTATTGCATCGGGCAAAGACGAGCCAGTCAGATGAGGGTTACTACGGAGCCTGTAATAAAACCCTCAAGTGTAGATACAGTTTACGTTAACCGTCTAAAGTAACCAACTTTTTCTGAGAAAAATGAACCATCTAACTTGCATTGATCGATGGCAGGTTTTGAAATATTTTATGACGGCAGAATTTCTGCTAGAGAAATTGCTTGGGCAGTAATCTGTAAATGTTAATTTGGCATCTACATTTTTTTGCCTGGGGTCATGTATAAATTTGCAAAACGGCTAAGTTAGAGAAACGCAAATATTTGCGTTAACCTGCAATTCGTCATCGTCTTCTGGAATTTCTTTGTGTGCAGGCGGCAAGGTGTCATCTGTAATCAGTGATCAGTCCGAATATCGACTCGAGCGAAAGAATGATGATTCTAAAGAAGGGCAACTAACTAAAAGAATACAAGTGGTTTTGAAAGGCCACGTTGTCAACATAAAATCCAAAGAAAGTGTAAAAACACAACCTCATGGTCTTCCAAAGACGCAAAAACCAAACGTTTCTCTAAGACCAAGTTCATCGTTTGCCAACTTGCCACATCACAAACCCGCCTTATGTTTGGCGAAGCTCTCAAGATCAGTTCCTGAATCGCTGGCGAACTATGGCTTAAACAGCAGCTTTGAAATAGACAACTTGTTGGACAATATGAACAACAAGGAGAGGCACCTTGACTGGATAGAAATCGAGTCCCTGAAAAAAGTTCCACTTCGTAAAACAGTTTATTTTCCGCTGGATTTTATTGAAGTACGCAACGAGAATATCGGTTTGCACACTAGTACACTAAAACACCACTCGTATCTATGAACTTCCGGACGAAACTTGCAGACAAGCAGACAGAGTAGCCACGAGAAATCGGTTAAAAAAATTCAAGCTCTCATGTTTGTCTCTAAGCCTTAAAATCAGACCTCCAACGTGCCTGGTGAATGCCCACCATAGAGAAGATAGTTCCCATCAACAAATTTGAATCATATCGATAGGAGGACGTGAGTTGCCTTGAGCAATGACATTTCGTTTGCATTTCATCGGTTGCACATTATACAGAAGGAGATCAGACAACAATGTAAAATCAGTTCAGCCATGTATGAGATATTCAGTCAAATGACCAAGGTGAAACCGACAATATGCAACTGAAACGTATTCATCGATGAGAAGCAGAAAACCGGTGCAACGAATTAGAAGTCTTATGGGTCGAAAGAGAAGTAGAAATCCAGAAAGAGGGAGGTATGGGAGAAATGATTGGAAAACCCACACGAATCTAGCAAGGGTTGAGAGAGTGCGGCTTGACTGCCACTGAACAAAAACAAAACACAATATGGATTGAAGAAGAATAGGGGTAATCCATCAGTCGTTGGATTCTATGAAAAAAAATATATCGGTCCAAAACTTCGCGTTGGGAAGAAGTGCGAAAATAAATTATGATGCAAGATTGCTAGTTGCATTCGAACTAACATAGCGAGAGGCCAACCGCCAACCGTTTCTGGATGCAGACTGAAATTCAGTCGATGTGTTGCGATGTCCTTTGCAATATCGAGTGCCTGCTTTAGTTCGGGTCTAAAGAATATTGTGGAGGTGGTCCTTAAATCCATTAAGTGCCCCGCTCTGTAGAAGGCGTTTTGTAATGGCACTGACAGTACAACCAACCCCCGAATTCAATTCATTTCAGTAAATGTCCGTTAATGCATGCACCGAGATGTTCCCCAGCTCTGTCGACGTGTCTGCTCCCACAGACAATCAAACGTATACATCGTATTGGACTGTGCGAAATGCAACACTAGTTCCTCTCTACGCGTAGTTGGCACACGAGTAATTTCTTTCGAATAGACCAGTCAGACAAAGTTGTATGTGCGTTCGAGTGTTATATCAAAATAGCTTTTTATCAGGGCTGAAAGACTGTCCCCTTTGAAAAGCAGACTTACGCAGACAGACTCGCATTAAACAATAATGGGTGTAACCTACGTAGGCTGTGTAGTGAAATACTTTTGAATGTACCTTGTTGGGTGAACATTTTCTACAACAGTCTCTTACAGTAACCCCAGTTCACTTTTTAACGCGTCTTCTGTCACAATGCATCGAACTCCATGAAAACAGGTGTTATCTGACTCACAATTTTGTGTAAGTTGTCCGAGGCTGTTTGAGAGCAAATGCTGTACTACCCACGTGGACTTGTGATACATCTGGAGAGTGAACCATTCTCGTGTTTTTTCTGCAAGGCTGAATAACCTGCAGGATGCGCTCACGGAAAATGGCTATCCTCTCTGTTTAGTATGAAGCACAGTCAACCAGGTTGAAGGGATCAGGTGAAGGCAGACCTCGTCAAAATGTTACTGGCACTGAATCTCCCACTCAATTAGGGTGACATGGGCTTAGTACTACAGAACCGTCTTCAGGCAGCAATCGGTTTGTTGCCTTACAGAACAGTTCGCGTCCCAACATCCTTGGTCAAATAGCCGGTGGCCGTGTCACGTTATTTACCAACATTACTGTGGATGTGGATCAATCTGCTCTCGTAGAACCGAGCGCCGGTTACAGATCATAATTAGTGAACATAAGCCGAGCGGGGTAAAAAAGTGGATTACGCAAGTGATCGATACTATGCTGACCGGCACCACTGTCACCAGAATCCTACCAGCAGCCTGTGTCATCCACGTCACGAAGAATTTTGCCGACCCACCACTCTCCATATATGGTCCAAAGTTCAAGATCATCCACACTAAAATCAATCCCTCACGCCATTTTCGATATTCCAAAACAGTTGTTATCAGAAGGAAGAGGTCTGTCGTGTGCACTCAAAAGGAACTGTTCTCCACTAATCCACTGCCTAGTAGTGGTAGGGTGTGTGCACCAGTAGACGATTGACACTTCGTCGTAATTTGTTTCACGGTTCGGTTTTGGTTCGGTACAAGTTGACACTCTGCAGTAAGATGCAGTGAAATCCATTACGGTACTAATCGTGCAAAATAGCGTTTCAGAACTCACTTTTCAAATATACCCATACTATCGACAATATTATGTTGCTTACTTTGTCAACGTTTTCGGCTCAATCACGTCAAAATCCGACCCAACCCCGTCCATTCCACCTGTCTGTCAGTTTGTACATTGCTCACCTGTTTCTGACAGCTAATTTGACATTGGGTACTTTTCTTTCGTCCGATCAATTTGATGAGCATGCGCACAACCTGTTGTCTATTATTATGCTTGGCTTGAATGGTGTGCGCGTCGTTCTCTTTCAAGCTTATCTCAGTTTCGTTGTGTTTTGAATCTCTTGAGTGACCAGAAGAACTCTGTTGAATATTAGTGCCATTGTTCTGTGGTTAAAATTTGGCTTCATTGTGTTTGACACCAGATTATAATCCACTTTTCCGGAAACGTTCTATCGTCCGAAACTGTTGAGGTTGCACATTTCTCTACTTTTCTAATGTATCCCACAGCAACGTGGCACTGAGATCCAATCTCCTTTTGGTTACATGGGATCGCTAATTGGTTTATCGATACGTGACGCTTAGCGCCTTCGTGGAAGACAGTATACCAACTATCATATATCCCTTTTGATTTCTCTGCTACAGCTCGGTTTAGCTGACAGTTTGTGAGGTAGCACAACTAGCACGGAAGGACGGAAATGACCAAACGCTCGAAGCCCGTTGATCGATTAAGGAGGTGTTGATAAACCGGAAAAGTACTGGCGATATTTTGTTAGCCCAACGTAAAAACATCAAGGTAAACCTGCTGAGTAAAGACCAAAAGTGAACAATCATCGAAACTAATTCTCAGGTGAAAGTGCATTCTTAAACGTGGTTTTTGCTGAGCATGCGACCAGAATCGCTTGGAGCAGATTGCTGTGCATTCCATCCTGAAAAAGAGGTTGGTATTGGCAGGTCTGGAGGATTTCAGGTTAACCATCACTCACATTTGATCGCAGCCTCCGCATTCTGATAGACCTTCCAGCCAGCCTCTTTCGAAAAGAAGCACTAGACTGCAGTTCCGCTCTCATTAGAGCTCATCAGTAGTGCATATTTTTGCCATGGCCCGCACTTGAACTGCGACTATTCCAATCATGAGGCAACCGTGTTAACCGCTGCGCCATTGGTTTCACATCAAGCACGACCGAATTATCCAGTCTGAACACTCAACCACTCTCGTTTGTGAGCAATGATCAGTTTGCCCGACCGTCTCGAGAGGAGACACAGTAACTCTCGTATCAACTCCAATGGGTAATCTTGTGATTAGGACTTCCAAGACAGGTCGACATCACTGATCTCATTAAACCTGCAAGGCGATATTTATAGATTATCGATGAGTAGGAGGGGTTTGGTTTGTTTCCAGGTTGGCCATCATTCGCCTTGCTGGTTTAATGAGATCAGTTATCTCCACCTGTCTTGGAAGTCCTAATCCCCGACTACTCATCAGCTATCTGGAGGAGTTCTAGTTCTTCAAACTCTAATCCATAAAGGATCTTCAATGGATCTCTCCCCTAGCACAGTAAGAGAATTGATTTTCATAGATGAGCAAGACATTGTCACCACACCATTATTTTTCACTAGAGCTAACACGCTGTCGAACATTTTTCTGTCGGTAACCAGTAACTGTGGGCCGAAATCCGTGAGTTTTTCTGCGATTTCGTTATTTAGATGCGTGGTGATGTTTGTTTCGCACCCACATCTTGTGTTCCATCTGGGTTGAAAGTGTTCTCGATGTTTACTAAGGTATGCAATAAAAAATTATCCACCCTGAAGAAAAGTAATATCAGCCCACAATTTCCCTCGAGCTAGCACTATTCGGTTAGCGAATTTAGTTTATCTTTGAAGCAGCCAGGTATTGTGTAGAGTCGAAGTCCGATTCGAACTGGGTGACAAGAGAGTGTAAGTTTCCATGAGGAGTAAAATATTTCATGGTTATCAGCATGTAACTTGCGAGAACTTAGTCCACGACCTGCCAACCTACTGGAAAATTCATAATTGTATTTCCTAAAAGTACACTATACGGGAATTAGCTTAAAGTACACCAGTAGTTCAGGTAAATCACAACACAGTTTAAGCTAATCACTCTGAACATACGGATGAATTTTCAGCAAACGTTGTTTTTATAATTTCTGATCTTCGGCTGACAATTAATTTGTTCAAAAGGGAAGAGAAAAATCATTTCTCAAACGACAAACACCAGTCGGGTCCTTGGGTAGGAGTCAAAGTTTTATGCTGACTGGTCTTGTTCCCCAATAATAGCTTTGCGGGTCAAACGGTCTGTTTTCATGCGCGTGAATGTGGATAAACTGACCTCCCTCGAAGATTGCCAGATTGTGACATGTTACATAGACCAAAACACAAAACACTTACCATGAAAGCCTTAGACACCCACCAATCTGTTTTGAAATAGTTCTTTTTAGAAGGCAGTTAGAAGCAGTTTTATAATACCAGTTACTAAAACGACCGGAAAAACCCTGCTAGAAAAAAACTCAGCGGTTTGTTACTTGTTTCAAGAATCACCCGTCATCTATGGATACGAGAAATAAATGAATCTTGCTGTGCATCAAAAATAGTACTGTGATTGCTTGAAGGGAGATGGGCATTCCGCTTCAAATCCACCCTGGTAAGAATGGTTGAGTGTATCAGACATGGCGCTTACAAACTTCTAGCCAAACCAGATCTACCGGGTGTTTTCCATTAACCAATTGAAATCCTTCTAAATAAGTGTAAGAAAGGTATTTACCGTGATTAGTTAATTTAAAAATGGGTTGTCTTGTCACCACAAAATAAATGGAGTTAAAGGGAAAAACACAGCAAAATACCTACGCCCAGACAATATTAGACGGAATTAAATGTGTAGTGAGTGTGCTGTAGAATGCCTTCTACATAAAATTAATTCAGGTGGAGGATAGAAAACTGGGGATTTTCAGATTCGCACTGGTGAATTCCATGAATAGGGAATCACAATTTGAAACGACTATCATCGTCCAAGTCAACACACTGAACCGCAAATTATGAGTGGCATAACTCACTATCACTATTCAAAAGATTAGTAAACAAATTTTATCCGGGTTATCAGTTTTTTGTTTTATCAAAATACCAATACGTTCACCACAAGACAAAGTGGTTGTGGTGATGTGTTCCGCTTGATATTGTTTATCTGGTCGACATTTTCCGAGGTTCAACTTATAATTACCGGATTTGTACTAATTTGATAGTGAAACGTGACATTTTAGAACGTGACTGTTGACCTAGTCATTAAACGTTCAGTTGGCGGCTGTATGGAACAGCAAAGTTTTTAACGTGAACCCAAGTTCAAGACAATCTAGTGTAATTTGCTTGGGCCGGGGTTATGCTGGATAATATTTATTCAGTCGTTTTATCTCACAGTGTTGTTTACGTCCGCAAACTTGGTAATTTCTGTAAACAACAGCCAGTTCAAAATAGGTTTGGTCGTCCTATAGTTGCACTTGTGTTCGTCCACAATTTCACCGGGATATTCACTTGAAAGACCATAGCAATATGTTCCGCGGGATGACGGTGATTTACCTTTAAAATTCTCATCCTTCTTTGTCTGGAAATTTGCCGCATTGTTTTCAATTGCATGTAACCCTTTAGTGATTTCGGAGCAACTCCCAGTAAGCATTTTAGTCAACCGACATCAAACCGGAATTCCCATTTACTTCACTTTTCTTTACCACGTTTTGAATGCACAAGTGGCGTTCATGTTTCACATGTTTATTTTCTGCAAAACGTTACTCGTGATAAGCGTTTTTTGCTCTAAAAACTTTTTCAGCCCTCTTATCAAAGATTTTACAGATTAATATTTTAATATAGGCTCACTCAACCTGAAAAACTCACCTCTTGAGAGTTCCAGTGAGAATAAGCTACACGTCAACTATACTGCAAGCCAGTTTTTTATCCCGTCTGACACATCAACCAGCTCTATTCTGAGGCTTTCAAACTACCCTAATGTTATTGTTGTTGAATCTTCACTGAAGTATACATAGTGTAACCGTTCAAGTATATAACCATCACTATGCAGCCTGACTTTTTATCAATTCTGGAACCAGAAACATTGACGATGTTTATCAACCTATCCACACTAATGTCACAGACATTATCGTAACTATAGTGATTTCACAAGCCCAAACATGGGAACCCTTGATGAACATTCCAAACACAGCACTCGGAAAATCGCGTACAGTTCATTTCTATTTTTAATTACCGAGCTTCTGCAGGATAATGGTTAGAGGAACAAGTCAGAACGGAACTTAATTTTAGGATCAGAAAGTGTGTTATCTGCTTCAGTTTTCCGCTTTACGGCGGATGATTAAACACGCTTGATTCACTTCACCAAGACTATTGTAATGTTTTTTACTTGGAAGTAATCGAAGTTTGCAGTCTTCGTATGAGACAACATTTTGAATCTTCCTTACCCTGTAGAAATTCTTACTAGGTGAAAGTCTTCACCTGTGAAGAATGCACTGAGTGTTCTATGCAAGTATGAAAAAATATTACACAGATAGATGCCAATCATCTCAACAGTGGTTGTCGCAACACAAATCGTGAACTACCACTGCCGAACAGCAACCTTGAGCGACGATTTCTAGCGTCCATTCAAAAGTGGTCGAAAGGAAAAAGGACCGACCGCTTTTGTAAGGTTGCATCTATATGACCTGATTCGTTCTATGGAAAGAGACATAGATCAGCATACAATAAAGTGTGAAAGGTTTGAGACTGGCCGCGTTCAGCAAACCAAGACGACCCCGATCGACTTTATATAACAAATATGTCGTTCACTTGCAAACTAGGTTTATTACAATGTTTCAAAGGCTCAGCAATCATCAACCCTTTAGTAATGATCAGCTTCATGTTTATTTAATAAATGGTAATCTGAAGAATTCTAGTAGTTCCTTGTCGCAACACGGCTTATCGAAAACTTTTAGAAGTTTTTCTAATACTTTGCTTCATTTTTTCGCATCTTCTGGAAGCTTTGCCGATGCTTCTAAATAACTTTGGCTGTTACGTACGTGTAAAAAGCGCTACGTCTGTTTACACTGTAAACTTAGTGCGTATGTTTACTTTTGACTAAAGCAAATGACTTTGTTACTGAAGCAAATACTCATCTATGCAAACACAAGTGCGAGTTTCCGCGCAAGTTGATATTGCTTTACGATGAGTCATATTTCTACTCACATCAATAAAACAAATGTTCAAAGTAATCGACGTCCCAGTCGTGAATACTGTAGGACGCCTTTGAAATCGGACGCTAGAGAATAGTCAGAAACAGTCAACTGGTATTGTGTCTATAAACCTTCGAATCACTGCGAAAAAAGTCATAACAGCATAACTGGCGCGCT
The DNA here is from genome assembly GCA_008508345.1 of Paragonimus westermani. Taxonomy (NCBI): domain Eukaryota; kingdom Metazoa; phylum Platyhelminthes; class Trematoda; order Plagiorchiida; family Troglotrematidae; genus Paragonimus; species Paragonimus westermani. The sequence continues at coordinate 105,719 of QNGE01002351.1, forward strand.
AATAGCCACTTCTTCCAGGAAGCATAAAATGACTGACTTTATGCAAACTGTTAGCGTTTTCACTGGTTAACTTCTTGTTGGTGGCACACAGATTTGGTAGAACGATCTTGACCAGCAGATTGAAACCCACTCAATGTCCAAGTAGAAATAGTCACAGAACAATTAGAAATTGTGAGTAACGTCAGTTTCCCCGCACTCACCAATGTCTAAACGGTCTACACGATTGGAAATTTCAAAACTGACGTGCTCCCTTGTTTTCTAATTGGTACACATAAATCGACGGAACAGACGGTTTGCTTATGATGAAATTCATCACATACGAATTGAATAGACCAAACTGAAGTTGTTTCTGCTAGTTTTCAAATCGGTACAAGTATGGAGAATGTGCCCCCCTGATTTTACGTCCTACCTGTCAATCTATTCTTTTACCTGTAATCTTCGGTTCTCTGACTTTGGATCTGATGCTGAAAATTCGTCACATGTTCATGTGTGATCAGAACTCATGATATGTAGCACAGCTGGGGATAACACGGTTTACACATCCTCAGTGTTTATTGAAAGACACGATACTTCTGGCTTTCTGTGAGTCTGATGTATGTGTGCATCTAAATAATCAGCATTTGGAAGCTTCTGACTGGAAGGATTCCTTTTTTCTACATTCCCAATAATTAATTTATTTTTCTGCACATCTCCATTGTTTGTTTCCAAGGTGTCAATAACAGCTAACATCTCAATTCAGCGTTCGATATTCTGGAATCCACAAAGACTTGAATTCGAACACAGTCGACCACCAGACCATACAACGGAGGAAAATATTGTTATATTACGAAAGTGTTTCTGATTTCTTATTACGTTCATAGATGTGCTGCTTCTACACCAACTTATTCTCTTACTCTTCAATTAGCGATAAGTATTCAGGAACCGCTTGCCAATTATTCCGCCTTGGGCAGTCTCACTGCGAGAATATCCTCTCGCATCCTGTTACTGCACATTAGGGGAATTACACGTAATTCGTATTTTTCCCAAACAATCTAAAGTCGCGCACAGAAAGCGTTGTTTAACACTACGTTTTTGAGAACTCAGTGCAAGAGAGCTTAGTTTCACATTAACATCATGGTGACAATGTTGTAATTCAGGAATCATACGTACATTACCTCCAAGTTTATTCCTGAGATTAAACTGTGCGGCAAAACCAACCACAACTCAGCCATATGTTTAAAACCAGACAACCATGTATACATGATAGCTAGTCTTTTCAAAAGCACAAACTTGTTTGTTGCCTCAGGATGAAATGCAGCGTTTGCCATTTTGGGGGGTTAGCCTGATGGAGTGTAGTGAAATAAGACAGCGCAGCAGAAAAGTTGTTTAATGTAGACCATCTGGCATCATCATGCAATCACGTTTTGGGGGTGGAAAAATGAAATCCAATATTGACGAACACACAATAAGTAAGACATGGCAGGATGTCACACATTATCCACTCCTGAATGATAATCTTATGACGTTTCACATTTGAAACCGAACTGAACGCAATTAACCGTCTGGATAGTTGAGTTTTTCTGGTGAATAGTAACGAAAAAGAGACAGATCTGTTCGCGTTAACAAGTGAGCAGTCAAACTAGAGGAATAACAAACGGGACTAATTATCGGACAACGCTAAGTTGCAATAATCGACGATCATATTTGGACTGCTCATCGAAGGGAGGTAGTCGGATGGACACCCGCACTAGAGGCCCCCGCGTTAAGGATTTACCTGAAAAAACTAGTGTTGACGGTTGACGAGAAATGACATCTATTCGCCTGAAGTAATGGAACGTCACCGACGCACACAGTTAGCATCAACAAGCCTTTATCGTTCCGTGAACAGATCATGTCAATGACTGGTCATTGCGAAATTTGGACAACCATTACGTAAATTGTCGTGAACACAGAATTGTTACAACACAGAATGTAAGTCAGTATACTCGATGCTATCAACTCAAATCTATTCACTGCTTGATTTTTAGTCACTGTGTTGGAGGAACAGGTTTGAGGTCACAACGCTTCGGTTTGCACTACCATTTACGCTGGCTTAACGAACAACTGTAAAATAGTACAGCAATGTTTATTTGACGCAGACGGTAAAAGCTGTGTCGCCAGTTTACTCGGGACTCCTTTGAATGAGGGTCTACCAGTAGATAGAGGCGAGTAACCAGATAAAACGTATAGGGCAGAGGTATTCACATGTGACTAACTAATACTCACACGTCGTTTGCGTTCTCACTCAGCACCATCAAGGCTGGTGACACTAGGTGTTTTGTCACAGGTACCTTAATTTAGGTTCCTGCCATTCGTCAACCACAATCGTTTGACGGTGGAATTGTGTCCGGGCTGAACGGTACCAACTGATCAATCAACGAATTCAGTGTACAAAAATTGGAATCGAAGAACACTTCAAATCGTCATCATTTTGGATTCGAATGATACTAGTTTCCGTTACTTACAACGTACCGAGGGAAGTAGTAACCTTCTGCGAAATACGACCAAACCGGTTGTTTCTGACTGACTGAATGATGGTACTTTTGTTGGACCAATGTATTAATTTTTATTCATGATGATACTAAACACAGAAAATGAGGATTATACTTGGCAATTTCTTAAGGCTGACCTCGTCCGAATACACAGAAATATGTATACTGTTTCTAATACAACTTTAGTTAGATCCAAAACGCCCTTATACCACTGTGCACAATGCGCCAATTAAAGCCAGAATCTAACGTCTCCCTTAACTTCGGGTTTCCTAAGTCAAGGTCCTATTTTAACGGAGTGATTGTAATTTTACAGATCAACGGCAAAGGAAGCACACATTCAGTTACATGCACCTTTATGCATTTAACGACCAGAACAGTTACGCTTGCTTGAACACAAGTAAATTTGCACTATCCCACGGTATTCCATACATGGGGGCAGGCAACCACATGGATCCCCAGATAATGTTATGCGAACTGCACTGATGTCAGTAATCGCTATTATGAGCTATGACGACGTCATAATCTATGCCCATTAAAAGTGAACCTGGCAGTTTGCAACCCACAATTCGAGTTGGAGGTATAAAATATCGGCTTTCCAGAACGAGATCAATGCTTGTCGATATAAACAGAATAACTGCTGGTTTCTGTTGCCCAGATTACAAAGATTATTTTAGGGTTGTCGTTAAGTTGACCATAAGGAAGTGTGATCTGCAATCAGAGGTGTAAGTTAAGCTGAGAGCAACAAAAGGGGATTTTAAAACTTTTCATACTCATATCATGTTAATTATATTGTCCGTATCCATATAGAAAGTATGTTGTGGTGATGAAGTTCATGCTTTTTTGGTCGTATCACGTTTTGAACATGGTCTCTTAGCCTCTTTTTCAGACAATTTCTTGTCACTTTAATTAGATAATCCATAATAAAATTTGAGCACGGTGTATTATCCAAACTGCTTGGACGGTTGTCAGGTTCATTGCGCCTCCTTTATATAAGGTCAGCTGTGAAAGTTCTGTCTAGTTTGTTTTGCTTATGGATATCAAAATTTTCTGAAGCAAATTTTATTTAACCGAAGTAGTCATATGGGTAAGAACTTGAAACAAGTAGAGCTTGATGCACGCAACTGTCAACCGACTGGAAGGAAAATGCGATAGGGCTTGAGTGAAGAAGCAATTGTGTCTAAGCACATGCTTGAGTTGCAGGCTGTAGGCGCACTCCCACGACAACGTTAAAAAACAATATTTTGTGAATCTTCATAGTTCTGTATATTCTGACGCAGGTCTTAGTCAGCTGCATCTTCCTCAATATGAATCGATGAGAATAGCCGGTTGTATATTAGCTAGTCCTACTGGCACTGGCATTATGCTCTTATTTGTGAAACTTCGCCCAAACACTTGGCCAACATTGTGCTCTTGAATTCTCCTCAAGAATATTTAACCGGCATACTCCTACCACATCCCAACATATTTATGGTGAATTTTTAAGTTTGATTGCAAAAATTTCTTGGGAATTAATTGCCGCTCCCTCTCTTAGGGTCATCACTTTCGGCACACCAATGCAGCATAGAGATGATTGGTTTTATTCATAGGGTTAGGTGCCCTGGATATCTCCACTAACCCATGGACTTCACCGAATCTGTGCTACTGGACAAAATGACCCTACAAGTGAATGATAGTCACCAGAAGGGTAACTGTCTTAAAATGAGCTATCAAGAACAACTGTGTGCCCGCTGATATTGCCTGTCGGTGACAAGATGCGTTACATCCTGATTTTGGAACCATTACTTACTATGTATATAGATCGACCAAGTAGTCAAAGTTAATAAATAATTAACTATAATTAACACATTTTCGAGGTGGGCAACATAAAAGATTTGCCATTCAAAGATTGTGTGAGTCGAACGTCAGGGGTTATTCAAATGGCAGTCCAATGCGAGAATGAACTCCTAAAAGGGTATTCCCCACAGGACCTTTAGAAATGTATGCTGGAATCTCTATCTGCCTATGTTTTCGGACTGTTTCTAGTCGTGATACGTAAACCACTGCACGGTGAATTGGGAAGGAGAGTATTGTGTGAAGTTTCCTCGGAACATCGAACTAAGGAACTTAGTTTCATAGTGTACATTATTGAAAGAAACTCAACAGGCAGCAACATGATTTAAGGTGCACACTCCTTGCGGTGGAAACAATGTAAGGCCCGACCGATAACCGTTTGCAATTTTTGTCTGTAAAGTTTGCCGAAATGAGGCTACTGACTGATTTTGTTAGGCCACACTATGGCAAATCATTTGTAGCAAAACAGTTGTGGTCAATCTCACAGGAACATTTGAAACAAACAATATAAAGAAGCAGATGAATATACCAAATATTCAATAAGGCACAAGTTCACCACCAATCGACGTTAAAAAATGAAACCGTGATAGAGTGTGGGGAATTTTTTCTTTAAAATTTCGTCTTCCTGTGCGTACTACATACGTCAATAATGGAAGATATAGCTCAACATCTGATTGTGCCCCAAAGGTTCGTTTACAGTAACTGCCGTTTTTCCTTTCATATTTCAACTTTTGTGGAGTTGGTTGCCGTAATTTCACAAGTAAACAGCCTTCAAGAAGGACCTGAACTTATTAAGCGGTAAGGATTTATTCAGAAGTATCAGTCTAGTTCAGAAACTGGTTAAAAGCACGCAAATCACGGCCCAACGTGAACCAGCCATATTTACAAAAAGTAAGCTGTTACAAGACGCATACTTTGAATCGTTCCGTTTACTCGTCCGACGTCCAGCTATGCACCAGGTGGAATGGTATTATCTAGTGACAATTTTGTTCAAATATTCAACTGACATCATTCAACTCGTCTGATTAGAAACGAGGGCACTAGCTGTCTACAAACTTTGAACGAAAATTAGCACCTTTTCTCAAATTTAACGGCAACGAGAAACAATTCTATAATGCATTTGTGCACAATTTTAGATGTTGCAACTCCCTTTGCCGCAGACCAGAATTCTCGAACGATTTGCTGTTAATTTACAGGCGATTAAGTGTATGCAAAGGGCATTAAAAGAATGAAAAGAGGCTTCGCCAGTTATTCCAAATGGTCACGTATTTTAATCTCGGAATTGCACAGAACTGATAAATCCCAATTGTGTCTAGCATACTATCGAGCTGATCGTCGGTGTTCTATGTGAACACATTACAATATGGTAATTTTTTAAAACCGGGAGCAACGAAAAATGTATTATATTTTAGTGCAATTCAATTTGCAAACAGCAAGCCATTCGACTGTGCGCCGGGAGACTTTCATTGGGTATTTTCCTCAAATACTAACTGGAATTACGTTGGATCGTTAAAACACACGAGGTCGTATGCTGCGTTAAAATTCCGGTGATTGTTCTAGTAAGGTCGGGTTTCCGGAATCCTATTTCATGTATATTATTTTGAAAATATATGTGCGTACTTTTAGGGAAGACCTTTTTCCTAGTTAAACCAATCGTGTAATGTTAAACTTCGATATGAACACATTTGCATCTGCCACCACCGCATTCTGATTAAAGCTGATTTCAAACCATCACCTCTGATGTTGGTTTCTATCATAAAAGTTGGGTATTTTTAAGAGAAACTGACTGTGCAGATTCATCGAGCTCACTACAAACAAGGTGTTGAAATGCATGAAATAAATCAGGATTTCCAGCAGGGAGGATTTTCATTGTTACTCAGATTAGCAGAATCCGTAGTTTTCTAAGAAATGTCATCATCCATAAATCTCAGGAAAACCTTTACTCAACACATTGGACTCCATACTCTGTTTCGCCACCCTGAATACTGAATCTTAATGGGAACTTTCCAAGGTGCTGTTTATAGATAAAGTCGGCATCGGTTACTTGTCTACTGAACAACAGAAAGTTTCAGACACAGTCTGCTTGCGGCTCTTTCGTAAGGTTTCCTGATAAATTCTGACCAAATTCAGTTTTGATTACCTGTTTTCTTTGAGTTACTTTTATTCAGAAATTGTTGAAAATCTATCATCGATTTTCTGCCTCATACAGTTGGAAACGTAAACATTACGTAAACCATATAACCAGACAACCTATAGCGATATATATTCATAACACCTTTCTAAAAGTACATCCTGCGGAAAGATCCACTAAACTGTCAGAAAGTTAGTCCAGATATAGCGACATGAAAATTTTGCTACGAAAGAAAATATCTAACCTCTTTAGTGCATTTAGGATTAAAGCTACAGAACGAGCATCACTCCACCAGAAATTATGCTTGTTTCCAGATTAATTCACAGGCGCTTTGTAGGTGGAGATAGAAAGGTATAATCATGTTTCGAATATATATCGGACGTATGTCATTTGTACTTGGCTATTGGAGAAAGAATAATTATTGGTCTGTGAACATTTATCATCTACCTTTCTTCTGGAATTCCCTATCTTTTCTCAAAGTAACAGAAAGCAGTCTCACCAAAAGATCAATAGGTTTAAAAATACAGAAAACAGTTGAAATATTTGTTTCTCTAAATTGGTAGTGAACCTCGAATGACATTCTGAATGACAGGTTTCATATACCCAAATATAATATGTGAGAACCAATGGAGTTACCTGCAATTCAACTACGCCCATTCTCTCGTACAACTGTCCTACTCGTAAAGAACTTTCTAAGTGTACCAGGTTTAATATGAGGATTCGATTGCCTATAATTATTGATCAATCAAAATCGATTGCACAATTAGCCTAATTGCATCCGACGTTTTGTGCAGATGGCATGACTGGGAAGTTGTAAATGGTTCTTTTTCTCTCGTTGTTATTTATTGAAAATCTTAGTAAAACCGTTTGTGATGAAACACTTCAACATTGTGTTTAAAAACACTTTGAACGAGAAAGTTAGTGAACATCAATATTCAAAATGTGTATCAGTAAACGACGTTTGGCGCTGACCACAGGCGGATAGACAGAATCACAAAACGGAAACTGAAAAAGAACCTTGACCAGTGAAAATGAAGGTTTCATTGTTAATACGGTAAGACTGGGATTACAAGAGACAGTACACGATTACATTGCCTCTTTGTATTTTCACAAAGGAGTCTGATAGGAATACGAGAATACGACGGTGAGTGATCGTTTATGAATAGAAAAAACGAAGAAAACATTTTATATACGTTTCGGCTTATTTCATCCTTCTTCCTGCACATTTTGTTTCCCCTGAAAAACTCATAAATAAAACGTTAAATTAACCTTAAAGTTAACAAAACTGTTTTAAAATAATTATTTGTTCCAGTTGTTTACTGTGTAGTTATTATTACATACTTGCATTCCATTTGGAATGAGAATCCATCGATGTAACTTAGTTGCAAGTACTTCGGCAGTTTTTCTATGCAAAAAAGAACGAATTGTGTTTACCCAAAATTGGTGACCACAATGACATGTGAACCAGTTTCACATCACAGCAACTACACATTTTTGTGCCGTTTGAAAACTTCTATATCCCTGCAGCGTAAGCCTAAATTATTGCTGTGTTTAAGCAAACAGGTTTGTAAACCTGAAAATTTACCTTCGCTAAGTCATGCTAAATGTGAAATGGTTGAATCAAACTTAGTCGCCACACAACACTGAGCTAGTCATAGTTTGTTGACACCACGGTGATACTGTAGTTTTTTACTGAAAGCTTGCCAGTTCTACGCACGTAAATTCGACACATATTAATTACTTATTCAAAAAAATAGTTGTTTGCTGGTCATCGATCTAGCCTTTTGAATAGGTCGGCGTTTTTTTGCCACGATTGAATAGTGAACGTTTTCAAAATACTGACAAGGTTATGACTGACAAGGTTTTGTACAACCTGAGTTTTCGTTGTAACTTGTGCTCTCCGGTTACCTTGTCCAACTGTTGTGCAGCTATCGGATTTGTTCGCTTAATAAAGCAAAACTAATTTTATTATGGTGCTAAACGTGAATTATCTACAAATTATTGACAACTGTCAAGTTATTTTTACGTATTATCTTGAAACAATTCACTTAAGGTTGGTGCATTGATCAGTCTACTGCCGCCTATCTGATTGTCAATGAATACTGGCTAGTAAAGTAATGTAGCTTAGGGTATTGGCTAAAGTAGCCTCCTCGTAATTTACTCATGCTCACTGCTGCAACGCAATCCCGGCTTCCAAGGCAGAGCGGATGTTTTCCCTGTTTGTCATTGTTAATCACATAAAGAAAATGGTTCACATTGTCCGGTGACACACATTCGTCCACTCAGAATGAGATGAGGACGATAATTGAATTAAAAGGCTACCTGAGAGAAAGCTCAACCGATCGGTGTGAATCAAGTTAGAATTCAACCAAGTCCATGAAGTGCTGCGGTGCTATCGTTTTACTGAGCAGATTTGAAATATTTCACAATAGACCAGAAATGTCGAGTTAACTCTGGACTCGGATGCAGCTTATCGGCTTTAAATCAGGAGCACTGGTATTGTCATTTATTTTGTGTAGATTTTTTGTATTTTTAATAGAAGATGGTGACCCTGTTTACAAAATTATTTCATCCTGGTAATGTTACATCGTTTTAATTCATCTTGAGAGCTTAATTCCTGTTCCGCTGATTCCACTGAAACTTCGGCTAACTTTTTTCATACGTGTTTATTCACAGTTGTTTTTAAGTACTTATCATTTACCTAGTCAACCACAGGATGTGGGTATTACAGAGCTAATTTTAGATTCTATCTGAATGATAACCTTGAAACAACTGTAAACGGTGTCTATTTTAAGTCATAATGATCACATGTTAACCGGTACATTGCGGTTACACGTTGTGAGAATAGTGTTTTAGCGTGCATAGTTCGTGCATTAAAGAAAAACCACCTATTAACGTCTGGATTACCCGAGGATCCATATTCTAGTACTGTACTTGAACTGTCTCATTTTAATCACTATTGACGATCAGTTAAAACACAATTGCTCACAGCAGAGTTGCTCAACTTCACTCACGTTTGAGACTTAGAACACTATTACTGACCAACAGAGCAATCAAGTTATTTTTCTGTAGAGAACACAACCGACAATTCATGGAAGTAAAATGAAAGCTTCCCGTAATTTAGGAGCATGTATGTTTGACTTGTTATCGCAAAAAACACAATGCTGCAAAGTATAAGTTCCGTCATTGACACTTGACCATAAAATCTTGCTACCGTCTTAATGAACACTAGTCACGTGTTTTGTTGTAGTTGATTGATTGTCTCGTATATTTTTACCGTCTGTTTATCGGAGCCTTTGAGCCATGACACACACTGAATGGACTTGCTTCTCTGTTTAAAGTGATTTGCAAATCGTTACGGTTGGTTGAACGACATTGATTGTTTGGTTGCGATGTGAGCGTGTATCTAAACCGTAAACCGAATAACAGTATTTGTTGTAGGAGACGAATGAGTGCTTGGTAATAAATGTTTTCAGAGCATTAGGACCACTTGGTTGGTTGGTGCATCAAGAGTACAAATGCTAGAAATGTTTTCTGACGCTGGACATAACTTACGGAGTGTACGAGAAATCTCCTCTGACAGACTTTCATTGGAACACAAACCAGTCATCTGAAGGTGCAGTTCTCTTGGCCACCTCCATAACGTAACCCTTCAGTTCACCGTTATGTTTTTTTTCGGCACTTCATCCTTTTTCAGAATGTTTGTGTTTATACTTGATTTTATTGTTGACTGTCCGTTGTGTTTGTTGATTGCACCGTGTGTTCACATGCTGTGCACCACGGTTCTCCATTCCCAGTTATCCCCATTCATAACAATTGTTCCACTACCACATATTGGGTTGCCAATAAAGTCAACTACCAATGAACACAACTGCAACAAGACATAATAGTCAGTAGTTATCATCTGTGTAGAACAAAGGAACACTTGAACATCGGATAAATTTGCTTCTTCGAGTGATGTGATTTTTATCGGCCTCGTTTCAGTTTCCGTTTCTGAACCGGCCACTTTAAAGCTAAGTTATCCTCGTGAGATTAACAGACAAAACCGCAAGTCATCAGTCTAGTGTTGAAGTGTTTGGTACAATTTTTTTGTCCTGATAACTAAGCTGTCATTGACCACGTTCCAACTAACAAAAAGACCTTGAGCTCCTTTCTACATAAAGAGTCCTTTTCTAAGGGCAGTTTTAGCGTTCTCGGTAGGTGGGTGCAAACGGAAGCGATGTATTCAAAAATTACGATAAGGACCGTCTCAAGGTGGCTAGGTTTATAGTTTCTGAATTACACCTCAATTCGGACATTAAGCTGCCGGTTTTTCTGTCAAAATCACCTGTGTCCATTTGAACATGGTATTCAACCGGTATTGAACACTTGCTACCCCCATTTCTTGCAAAAAAAACCATCTCTAACAGAAACGTATACATTTTTGGCCATTCGATCATGTAACAGCTAACAGAATGTATTTTTCCGCAGTCAGCAACTTAGCATGAAGTTTAACAGTGATCAATTTCATAGGACGCACTCCATGTAGCATCAGAAATCAGCCGGTGTGTTGCACAGATCGATTCAGTGTTCCACCTGTCACCAGCAGACGCATATCGTCGCAAAAAGCATGTCGTACGCATCCTGTTTGTTTCAAGAAGATAAATGCAAGTGGTAGTACAGGACAAACTATACCCAAAGAACGAAATGTTTGCATTGAGGCACTGCAAGAAAAGGCTGGCCTGTCTTTCTAGCTTAAATATGGGGTTTCATGATCAAAATCACCTGTTGGAGACGAAATGAGATGTCACACTAGAATGCACAGAGTGGAAGACCTGTTAACGTAAAGTTGCCGAAGTCAGAAATTAGTGTTACTGTCCAATGCAAGCATCTCAGCACATTTTTCTTGAGGAATAAATTTTGCATTCTGATTTGGCCATCAAGTGACGTGAAAAAATAGATGCGCATTAGAAAAGCTGTCCGATCAGCACAAGGATGTTCATGTAAGGCAGTCAGTCATACTTTAGCACGACCATCATATGGCGTTTGACCTACAACAAATTTCTACAATTAACCTTACAGTGGTACTAACTGGGCAACTCGTATCAAGTAGGTAACTCATCACTTTTAATCCCTTATTCCCTTATTCACTGTAGTTACTGATTAGTTATTTTTCCGTTGTGATCAGCCTAATGGTCAAACCCGAAAAGCAAGTCTTTCTTGCTGTCTCGTTGTTTTCACATTGCCAGTGGTTATCATGAAACGGGTTAAGCAATCCAAGGAACCGTTCATACTGAAGGAGTATTAGACAGCAGCCTAGTAGTGGATTGTTGCACACACAATGTTATGACTAATTTATGTGCTTCATATTACATATGTTTTGCAGATGAGAGCCTTACAGAGTAGCCGTCAACTAGTGATTTTGCTCTTTTCTACACGTAATGCAGAGATTGCAAGAGTGCATGAGACTACTTTCGTGACGCGCATTGGTATCCGCAACACTTTGGTGATAGGTGCTACAGCACCATGAAGCGTGACTTTATTAGGAACAACAAACAACTGCAACGGTCA